>PITA01010114.1:0-32601 GCA_004023965.1 Spilogale gracilis
TCTCCAGGATCATGACCTGAGCTGAAGGCAGTTGCTCAACCAACTGAGCCACCCAGGCGTTCCCTGTGTTCTTTTTTTTTTTTCCATGTGTTCTTTTTAATTTAGTTTTTTTTCTCATTTTTTGCTCTCTTTCCCCAGTTCTTTCTTGACATCAGTCAATTCTTGTTTTTTATCTTTCCATAACTTTTGGTGCACAACTCCTGGGTATAAGGAATGTTACAATTCTTTAATTCTTTAAGTTGGAATAACTTCACAGAGCTACCACTCAACTAGCCAATAGAAGATCCAATGTAAGTAACTCTTTGTGGCTTATGATCCCTCCCTTTTTTTTTTTTTTATCAAAGCAGAATCTGATCATTGCTTGTGGCTAGAGATGGGGAGGGGCCTGCTCCTGCCCATGGTGGTTGGCATCTTTATTCTGGCTCGTCTGGCTGCATGATAGTACTGTTAAAATTTGGCCCAGTTTGGGCTCTTTGCTTTGAGGATCCTTAGAGATGTTTCTTAGAGCACTTCACTACATTGTCAGAAGGTTCTTACAAACACCTTTGTGTCTTACTAAGACTCAGTAAGGCCTGTCTTGTCACTTGGGATGCTTCATTCCCCAACCCTCATTCCTCTAGCTGCCTAGTTCTCTGAGCAGAGGAGGGGCGAAACTCATATCTTTCACCAGATTTGGTCATTTTCAGCTCTTGTTGCCCAAGTTTCTTCCCTTTGCTACCTGCTCTGCACATTTAGCCCCTCTCTGAGACCATTAGTCTAATAATTTTCAGTGAAATAGAAATGCATATTTTTCCTTTGTGTGTTTTACAAGATATTTTATGTCTTTCAAGCTTCAGGAACACATGTTATCTTCTGTCTTTTGGGGAAGGGGTTTGAGCTTGGGAGAGTCAATGCTACCATCAGTAGAACTTTCCCAACATCTTATGTTTTTTGCATCTTGGCTTAGTTATGCCTGTCTTCTCTTAATTAGTTAGTGAAACTAATTGTTACAGGGTTTATGTCAATGAAAGCCACAATACATGTTATGATTTTTAAGATGAATTATAATAAAAATAATTGATTTTGTGACTTTTCAGACTCAGATGCTTTGTCATTGAGGTCCTCCAAGAAGCAGGCAGCAGCAAGGTAGAACAAGAGATACACTGGAAGAAATGCCTGAAGAATAATGCAAGAGGGAGACTTCCTGTTGGAATGCAGGTCTCATAACTGTGAAAGGGGAAAGTGAGAGAAAGATCAGGTAGGAAGTTTCAGATCCTGGGGCAGTTGTGAAAGACTTGTGGTGGGACAGGGCAATCTGAAATACTCAAACAAAACTTGCTCATTTGAGAAATCTTGGCTGAAGTGGCCATTGCTTGGGTCCAGTCCCCGTCACGCAGGGTCACGGGCCAGGAGCAGCCCAGGTTCAACATGGATCATGGATTGAGGGGATGAGGGGCTGTGTCCCGGGATGTGGCAGTTGGAAGCTGTCAGTCAGCAGGTCCTCCTGAAGGGCCATGGGGTGGGTCATTTCTGGCGGCCTCAGAAGTCTATTGGATATATTTAGCCAGTTTAAAAAAAAAGCACTTTTTCCATAAATTTCTTTTATATTAAATCAGTTTAACAAAGTCGTCTTCACATGGGGAAAGAGTCCAACAGAGATTAATAATGTACTTTTGTTGCTGGATATTCATCAAATGTCTACTAAGGCTCTAATATTATTTTATTAGAGAATGTGAAAGTTACAATATCATTTGTCATTATTTAGCATTCTAATAATCATAGGCAGTCTAACTACACCATTAGATTGTATAATGCTGCTCTTTCAGTCTTATCTGTCACTTTTGTAAAGGTAGAGGACTCATCACTTGACTGAAAAGTACAGAATCGGTAACTGGATATACCTGTTTTTGATCAGTCTGTTTTTAACTGTTTTGATTTTGATCTTCAGCCACTTTGTCTTCAGTGGAGTCATCTACTTCTAAAAGGACCAGAAAAACTTCGAGCCTGGGAATCAGGTCATCTCTGGTCTAATTCTGCTTTGTTACAATGTAGCTGTGTGACCTTGCAAAAATTACTTCACCCCCTTGGGCTTTGGTCTCCACATCCGTGAAATGAGTTTATTAGATTAGATAATCTCTAAATTTCATCTAGCCTATGAAATATTGCAGTTCAAGTTGGAGGTTATGGATAAAATGTTTCTATATTTGTGATCAAAAACTAAAATAAGGACATGGAAGCTATATTTAGGAAGTGTGTGGACAGCGTGCATGTTGGAATATGTATTTAATATGTGAAATGATCTTCCAGGCTAGAAGAATAGGTTATTTTCTACTAAATAAACTTATTTTTTTAAAAGATTTTATTTATTTATTTGACAGAGAAACACAGCCAGAGAAGGAACACAAGCAGGGGGAGTGAGAGAGGGAGAAGCAGGCTTCCCACTGAGCAGGAAGCCCGATGAGGGGCTTGATCCGAGGTCTCCGGGATCATGACCCGAGCCAAAGGCAGCTGCTCAACCAATTGAGCCACCAAGGTGCCCCCTAAATAAACTTTAATAAGGACAGGGTGGACTGTTATTTAAAGGAAGTTTTTCATTTTAGGGGCGCCTAAAATGCACAAGCAGGCAGAGAGGCAGGCAGAGAGAGAGAGGAGGAAGCAGGCTCCTTGCCAAGCAGAGAGGCTGACTAGGGCCTGGATCCCAGGACCCTGAGATCATGACCTGAGCCGAAGGCAGGGGCTTTAACCTACTGAGCCACCCAGGCGCCCAATAAAATCTTTTAAAAAAAAGTTTTTCATTTTATAACAGCTTTAGATTTTCAGAATTATAGCAAAGATAGAACAGTGCTTATTTGCTTTTTCTTTACACTTAGGTCTAAAAATATTTGTGGCGATCAGTGTTGGGTGGTTGACACTGGTGGTGGAGGGAGCTGAGATGGGGCTGCTGGGACAGTTTATGGAGAGACTAGACTTAACATTTTCTGTGAAAAGAATTTAGGCATATTATTGATTATCAAAAAGACCCTCACAATGACAACCTAACACAAGCTTACCTGCATTAATAGGGACTTACATTAATGATCCAGAATAAGGAAGCTACAATCATATTGTCCTCCAGTCTGTCTACACCTCATCTAAAGTTCTGTTTTTGGTCCAGGGAACGCTGAAATGTTTGTAGGAAGCCAAAAGATGAAGCAGCAGTGTGATGAAAGACTTGAAAGTTATTATCTAAGAGGAAAGACTGGATGAGCTGGATGAGGTTTAGCCTTAACAAGAGCAGACTTAGCAGAAACATGCAACCAATACCTTTTAAAATTAAATTTTAAAAAAATTAGACTACTCATATAATCAAAAAATCAAAGTGATATAAAAGATATTAGTGCTTTTACTTCTGTTTCTACTCTGTTGCCCCCTCCTGTTTAGGTGTGATTTTTTAAAAAAGATTTTATGTATTTATTTGACAGAGAGAAACACAGCAGCCAGAGAGGGAACACAAGCAGAGGGAGTGAGAGAGGGAGAAGCAGGCTTCCCGCCGAGCAGGGAGCCCGATGTGGGGCTCGATCCCCGGCCTCCAGGATCATGACCTGAGCTGAAAGCAGTTGCTTAACCAACTGAGCCACCCAGGTGCCCCTAGGTGTGATTTTTTTTTTTATTCATTTCTTTTGAATCCTCCGCAGTGTTTCTTTAGGCAATTACAAGCAAATACATGTATACAAAAGCAATCAAATGATGCATGTTATTTCGCACCTTGATTTTTTTTTACTTAATGTATTTTGGAATTCTTTCCATGTGTATATAATGAAGGTCGCTCATTTGTTTTAAGTAATTGTGTAGAATTCCATCTGTGAAAGCATCACAGGTAACCCATTCCAAAAATCAGTGCTTGAATTCTTGCCCATGTTCTGTTTTTACAGTGTTATTATTCACAAAAAATGAACAGCAATACCTATTTTTCACTTGGAATTCTTGCAGCCATATCCATAGGATAAATTCTTGGGAGTGGGGTCCCTGGGTTCAAACTTAACTATGCATATTTATTTATTTATTTTTAAAAAGATTTTATTTATTTGTCAGAGAGAAACACAGCCAGAGAGGGAACACAAGCAGGGGGAGTGAGAGAGGGAGAAGCGGGTTTCCCGCCGAGCAGGGAGCCCGATATGGGACTCGATCCCGGGTCTCCGGGATCATGACCTGAGCCGAAGGCAGTCGCTTAACCAACTGAGCCACCCAGGCGCCCCTCTTTATTTATTTATTTATTCTTTATTTAAAGATTTCATTTATTTGAGAGAGAGATAAAGAGAGTACAAGGTGGGGAGAGGCAGAGGTGGATGGAGAAGCAGACTCCTAGCTGAACAGGGAGCCTGATGTGAGCTTGATCCGAGGACCTCAGGGTCATGACCTGAGCTGAAGGCAGATGCTTAACTGACTTTTTCATGCAGGTGCCCCAAAATATACATTTTTAATCTTGAAAGATATTGCCTTACCGCTGTCCACAGGGGTGGCCGCAGTTTTCACAGTGTATGTGAATACAGGTCTTCACAGCCTCACCCACACAGAGTGTGCTCAAACTCTTAGTTTGCCTACCTGCTAGCTGAGAAATGGCATCTCAGTATAGTTTCAGTTTTTATGCATTTGTTTATAAATGTTAGAAAACATCTTTTCGTATGTTGGAGAGCCCTTTTTCCCCTTTGAACTCCCTGTTCACACCCTCTGCACATTCACTCTGGAGATCCAGTGATGCACCTAGGAAATTTTGTAACACTTTCCACTTAGTATTTTAAATGCCAGGTAAGAAACTTTACTGGAAAAACTGCACTGTGGAGCGGCTGTTCATGACATACCCTCCCCTGCTGGCATTCACCTCTACAGACTGAGAGCGGCTTGTGTGAACACCTGTGACACTTTGCCTGCAGATGTTTCTTCCAGCCCCCAGGTCATATGGGGCAAGAGTGTTGTAAAAGAAGAGTCAGAAATTAATGCCCTACAATCTTCTTTTATCCAAAAACAAATGAGGATTTGGTGCATAAAACCCCCATCTTCCTTTCCCCTTCATAGGGATAAATCTGAGGGTACCTTTAACACTGTCTTCCAGAGTTTCCAGTGGAATTGGGTCCACAGTGGAAATGGTTTGAAATCCCACACTTTATTGCCTCTCTGGGCTACTTGCCTACTCCATTCCCAGTGCTTAATGATTTCATTTCCAAAGTAAACTGTATGCAGTAGAATCCTTGTCTCAGCATTGGCTTTTGGGGCTACTCAAGCTACACCGTGTTGTTAGTCCTTTTTGAGTCCTATTCCAAGTGTGGTCTGCAGATGGCGCTGGTTTGCGACCAGTTTGTTACTGGTCTGATAAATTCAGAAATTGAGCTTAAAATTTTAGCTTTTGGGTTGTCTGGGTTGTGGAGTCAGTTCAACGTACAATTCTTGGTTTTAGCTCAGGTTCTGATCCCAAGGTCTCTAGATCAAGCCCCATCTGAGGCTCCACGCTCAGCAGGGAGTCTGCTTGAGATTCTCTCTCTCTCTGCTCCTGCTCCCCATGCTCTCTCTCTTAAAACAAATAAATCTTAAGAAAAAAGAGAAACTTTGGAAGAACAGTGGGTAGAAGTACAACTAGAACATGTTTGGTTACTTGCAAGGGAATTTTCTAATTGCCCAGGATGCCCAAAACAGGAGGAGATTTCCATCTTGATGGCAGTCAGCACTCTTAGGAGAAGAGTGAGCCCGTTCAGCCAGCTGGCTGGCTGTTGAGACAGAGGAACCCTGTGCTTGGTGGTAGGGCTCTTCCAGTTCTCTCTCTCTCTTTTCTTTCTTTCTTTCCTTCTTTATTTCAGATTTAATTTATTTGATATATATAGAGAGATATCAAGAGAGGGAACAGAAGTAGGGGGAGAGGGCGAGGGAGAAGCAGGCTTCCTGCTGAGTCAGACGCCCAATGCGGGGCTCACTCCCTGGTCCCTGGGATTATGACCTGAGCAGAAGGCAGACGCTCAATGACTGAGCCACCCAGGTGCCCAAAGTTTTCCATTTCAACAGATTCTGCTACTCTCTCTTAATGAAATTTGAGTAGGAACTCTGTTATTCTTTTTCTCTTTTTAATTTGATTTAACTTCCATTTCCCTAATTTTTTTTTCTTTAATGGTTGTTTCTTTTTCTTCTCTTTCTTTACAAGAAAGGATTAGTAAAAATGGAATTAATATGCTGGTTGCATTCCTTAGAAACCTGTTGACTGTCTAAAAATTACAGGGAGAAGTTTAATTTAAGGTGATCCTCTTCTAATAGTTTTCGGTGTATTGTGAGTTCCATTTCAGCAGCTCTTCATAATTTACAAACTGAAAGACTGATCAACTAGGTAATGGTACTGAATTTTTTTTTTTCCAGTAAAGTTTCTTACCTGGCATTTAAAATACTAAGTGGAAAGTGTTACAAAATTTCCTAGGTGCATCACTGGATCTCCAGAGTGAATGCATTCCCACAGTGCATAAAGCACTAGGGTGAAATCTGAGAGAAAGAAAACATTTGTCTTTGAGCTCCTGGAAAAGAGCTCTGCTGTCCTCAGCTACTCCTCTGAGTCTTCAGGCGAGGGCTTTTGCTTGCCTGCAGCTGAAGCCAGCTATCTTGATGCGTAGGACAGCCTGTCATCAGACTGCAGTGGGATGAGGAACATGGCAGTTGCAACAGAGTTAACCTCAGTGCCGAAACTGTGATCGCAGGTCACTACAATCTTACAGGGTGCACTAAAATCAACACTAGGCAAATGGGGAGTGTTAAGGATGGGCAATCAGGAATATTGAAAGTGTTAACGAGCTTCCTTTTCAAGCACTATTTCACAAAAGACGATCCAGTCCATCCAGCCTGATATATGGACTTGAAGGAACGTTTTGGAGGACAGCATGAGTGTCTTCTGTTATACTACGGTGTTGAAAGGGAGTGGCCGTCGAGGTACATTGTCTCCAGCTCAAATTCCAGCTCTGCCTCTCACCAGGCAAAGCACTCAACGTTTTCAAGGCTCAGTTTTTTTCTTTTGAGAAATGGGGCTAATATGTGTACTTCAGAGAATTGGTAGGAGGATTGAGTAAGACAGTATGTGAAGTTCAGCACAGGCTTTAACCATCGTATCATGCAACAAACATTATCCAAAGCCTTGCAGGATCCCCCTGAAGCAGGAAACATGTAGAACGGGAAGCTTCTGTCTTGTTAGGCGAGGGAAGGGGTGCACGGTCCTGCTCATCCTCATTCCTCTTGTCCCTAACGTCCATTCCTTTCCCTTTCACCCTTGATCCTGATCCTCCTCATTGTAGTCTTCTTCTTACTTCCTCTTATCTGGGAGTTCAGGGGGTTTCAGAGGGACTTTCACTGTGTGCAGCTGTCGATGTGGTGTGTCTGTGGGAGGAGGTGGGTTCAGGAGCCTCCCAGGAATGCTTGACCGGGAATGCTCAGGGCTTTAGCTTAAGCTGGAGGAAAGGCAGTGCCTAGGAGAGTAACCAACACTCTTCCTAAATTCTGAACAAATCTCTAGAAGAGTAGAGGATTTTTCTACATTGTAATTTTAACTTATAAAGAATTGGAGTAGGACCTTGAAAGGATATATTTGGAGTGTGAGTGTGCAATGGACAGGTGGTGTGGATACTGGTTCGGGGGATGGAGAATGAAACCGGCACCTTGACTGCCATTCCACCTTGACTTTGGGAGGAGGCCCAGACTCTTTTGGGTTCTTAGAGGTAAAATTCATTATACATTTCTATCATTATCATGGCTCTTTTGTGGTCCCTGAACAATTAACGCATGAAGAGCTTTCAGTGCAATTTCGAATTGAAGTAGCTTTTGAGTAGGGGCTTTTCTGTTTGCTTCTAGATTTCTGCAGGTTGCTAGCCTCTATTTATTTATCAGTTTTTATCTTGCTTTTTAAAGAACAATCATGCCCATCATGCCTGTGGCTGTCCACTTGTGCAGGATGTTTAATGTCTGGTCTGTAGGCTGAAATCCAACCTGAAGTCAGTCCATTAGTGAAGTCATTAGCCCCATCCTGGCAGCATCTACATGCAGGAAGGAAAGGTGTTTTTTTTTTTTTTTCTTTTTTTTTCTACTTCTTACCAAAGTCTAGTGTGGGATAATATACCCCTACCCCTTCTTGGCCAGGTGATGCTCTCCCCGCTCTGAGGGTAAAGGTGAGACACAGAGGCTATTGGAGTGCTCCCATTGCTGAGCTCAAGTACATACTGCACGAAGCTGCAGGTCTGTTAACGTGCTTTTAAGCCCATGTACTGTGTCTCCTTTCCCTTATGCCCGAAAGGAGGTATTTTTACTTTCAGATAGTGGAACTACTATGGTTTAAAACCTTTTAATCATTTTTTTTTGAATGTTGATGAGTCAAAACCCAAATTAAACAAAACTGGAACATATTTTTTTAAAAATAATATTTAATGAGTACAAATGGACAAACGCAGCCATCCCTTACCAGACCAAAATAAAAGGTCTGTGAGCTTAAAAATTTTCCTAGAATACTGTACAGTTTAGTCTACCTTTTTTTTTTTTTAATAGAGAAGAGGTTGGACCTGTTAAAAGGAATACAGTTCACTACTTCCATCTCTTCCAAACTCATTCTTCCCAGCCCTAGGGAAGTGGGAGGAGTCTGCTATGTTAGGAGGATCGGGTTGGTTTGATGGTTTGGGGAGGAAGGTGGTTGAGAGGGACAAGGGGAGGAAGGTGGCTTCTCCGGTCCACTGCTGGGAGTTGGAGCCCTTATGGTTGAGGCTGAGGGTCAGGTTTGCAAGGTCTTGTTATATCAAAACCACTAGAGCTGTTCTTCAACTTCTGGCCTTGTGGATGGCTTTTATTAACTACCCAGGTAGAACATTTTTACTAGGGTTATAAAACTAGTGAAACTTATTCTAGGTAGGATTTCTTTTAAGTGTGGCATTTTCTCTTTTAATGATGAACTATGACCCAGTAAAAACTCATCACCAAAGAGCATGGTTAACCCCACAGGCTTTCTTTACTTTGAGCTGGCTAGTATTTAATTTTGAAGCAACCGTTCTCTAGACAATGAGCAGGCTCCAACCCTGGAACACTTGGCTGTTTTGCATAAAATGGAAAGGATGAGTAGTGACATTTTCCCTGTCTTTCCCACTCATGCTCTGGAGTCAGCACTCTACAACTAGCTCTGCTCATAGTTTTCCAGGTTTTTTGTAAGCGTGTGTAGGTGGATCAAGGATAAATTAAGGGAGCATGTGTTCTGTGCTCCTCAGTGAACACAAACTGATATAAAAAACAAAATCTATAAAAGGTATGATGAAACCAACACCCTCAGCCAATGCCAACGAAATTGACAAGGCAAATTTAGAAATAATTTGGCAATATATATCAAGTGCAATTAAGAGTTTTTTAATTTTGGGACACCTGGATGGCTCAGTGGTTAAAGCCTCTGCCTTTGGCTCAGATCATGATCTCAGGGTCCTGGGAATCAAGGCCACATCGGGCTCTCTTCTCAGCAGGGAGTCTGCTTCCTCCTCTCTCTCTGCCTGCCTCTCTGCCTACTTGTGATCTCTCTCTCTGTCAAACAAATAAATAAATAAAAATCTTTAAAAAAAAGAATTTCTTAATTTTGTAATCCCAATTCTTGGCAAGTATTCTAAGGAAATAATTTAAAATATGGAAAAAAGTAATGAGTGCTAAGATATTCTCTGAAATGTTATTTGTTTTAGTAAAAAAAATATATAATCTACATGTTTAATTAGTGCAGAGGTTAAATAAATGCCCATTTGATGTAATATATTGCAGCCACTAATAATATATGCATACCATGTAAGAGAATAGAACTACTGATATATTAAGTAAAAAAGGAAGGATGTAAAATTGAATATATAATATAGATGAAACTATTATCAAAAAGTTTTGTAGAGAAATATCCTGGATGGTGGGTGATGTTTTCATATATTTAATCATTTTGCATCATGTAGCATAGATGATAATAAACATTGAAAAAAAAAAGAAAACTAGACTTTATAGAGCAAGTAGAAGAATGTCAATTCCAAAGGCTTTTGGTTATTTAGGTTTGTGGGAAGAGGGTGCATGAGGTTCTTCCAGCTCCATGCGTGAGCCAGGAAGGCTAATCCTGCTGAAGGTCATCTTGGAAATGGCACAGTCAGCACAGGAAAAAAGAGAGAAAACCATCCTAATTGCAGCAAAGATTAGAGAAGGAACCAAGTCTCATATTTCAGCTATTGTCCACACCTTTCTACCCTAAGATTTTACATAATTCTCTTTCATCTATGCCTTGGTCAAAGTTATACTTTCATTATTCATTTAATTTCATTGCTTAAAATTATAATAAGCCCTGAAAAGTTACAGAAACTACTTTTTAGGGGTACCTGGGTGGCTCAGTTGGTTGAGCAACTGCCTTTGGCTCAGGTCATGATCCTGGAGACCCGTGATCAAGACCCGTGATGGAGCCCCGCATCAGGCTCCCTGCTCGGCGGGAAGCCTGCTTCTCCCTCTCTCACTCCCCCTGCTTGTGTTCCCTCTCTTGCTGTGTTTCTCTCTGTCAAATAAATAAATAAAATCTTAAAAAAAAGAAATTATTTTTATATTAGAAATCCATTTCATAGATGATTGTTATTGAAAAATATATGGAATATGCAATTCAAAAAGCATACCGCAATACTGAAATCATACAAACCTAGTAGAGTGCAACTTTATAAGATTTATTTTGCTTGCTGTCTAAAATTCTGGCTTATTTCAACTTTTTGTGCAAGGGCTTTTATCAACCCTTTCTTGCTTATTGTACATTGAAAAAGGACAAATGGATACCTCTCCATTTGAACTCAATCTTCCCTACACCTATTCCTTGTAGAGGAAGAATCTTGTGACAATGGTAATAGATTTGCATGTATTCAACCCATGGTTACTTCCCATCAAAGGTGATATTTTTGTTGTGTTATGAAATAGTTCTTCCCACTACATATCTATGTTGGCAAAAGCAAAATCAAAGATTCATTTAACTGTAGAATTCACTATGGCGATACTTAGGATCACCTTCAATTAAAAAGAACAGTAAGAAAATTCTCATTCATTTTTCTTCATTTGGCCCTCTTTTTCAGACATACCTCAGAAAGCCTTTATTAGTGGCCAACATCTTAATTGTTTTCTTTTTCATTGCACTCTGCCCTTGAGCCAGGGAAGGAAGTTGCATGTATTTCCTCTGGATTTTGCAAGACATTAGGTATTGCATGTTGCCCATACCAGAAAAAACATTTTAATGTGAAACCACGAGCTCACTGTGACCTCAGCCCACTGCCTCTAGGAAGAAGAGAGGCAGGGACCTACATAGATTCATCACTAACCTTGAGATCAAATGGTGTTCTGTCCCTATCTGTTAGTTTTGTAAAGTCAGGTAACAGTTCCTTCTCTGTTAACAAACTTCAAGCCATAGTGGGGGAAAAATGCTTTCTTAACTGTGCCCATTACATAGTCTTCTCTGAAGATACAATACTATAGTTGAGAGTCCAGGAAAATTGAACTTTGCTTTAGATATTGTCCATTTGATGTCGGTTTTGAGATCCTCTCCCAGCCCTGGCGGATTCGTGTAAGGGTCTTGTCTATACATGGCAGGATAAGGATGAATTTGATCACCAGCACAGTGCAGGGAATGATGAGAGCTATCACGTAGGCTGAAGGAAGATACCATCTAAGATTCGAAGGACTGAGGAATCTCTTTCCGCCGTATACCATAGTGTGGGCTGTGCACAAGATCAGGGTCAAATAACCCAGTTTGGACTATATAAGCAAGAAAAAATAGATGTACATTAAAGTTATATTTGAGAGTGACACACTCTAAGCCAATGAAGGATATTTATTATCAACCACAGACCTTGACACCTGAAATATTTAGAAAACTCTGCTAAGTACCGAAGAAAGCATTAACCCTCCTTTGGGATGATAAATATTGCATTAAAGAAAAAAGGATTGTGCTTACAGATGATACAGTGGTTTCATCCTTCTAAAAAATTTTTATTCTTGAAGTATAGTTGGCATTCAATGTTGTATTAGTTTCAGATATACAACATCTTGATGTGACAATTTTATACATTTTGTACGGCTCACCATGATAAGTGTAGGCACTAGCTGTCCCCATACAATGTTATTACAATATTATTGACTATATTCCCTGTGATGTACTTTAATTCCTAGCATGGGTGACATAGGAGAAGGGGATTAAGTTGGTTTCATCTTAACCTGGATGGATGGGAAATTTTGCTAAGAGTGAACTCTTCTAGGTTAGAATCAATAATTTACCTTGGCTTCTTCCCCAATGGTAAAACTCTTTCCTTGATCAACTCTTCTGGAGGCCAGAGATGAATAAGGCACAGTATGTCCTCTAGAAGTACCACATTAGTTTATGTCACTGGTTAAAAGCAGATGGTAGCTAATTTCTATTGCAATAATGAACAATTAGCAAACTTTACTTTTGTTTGCTTGTTTTGGCCTAAATTCTAAAGCTCAATGTTTATTTTCTGTCTTAATGCCTTGACTAAAGGTGTTAACATGAGAAAATGTTGACTGCATTTGTTCTCTGGGAGAAACTGCAAGACTTTTGAAATTCGAATAGTTTTATAAAATTCAAATCTAATTTCAGTTACTAATGGTCTTTTCTATTATTATATTGATTCACAACAAGCATGCATCAGAATAATCCAGAAGGCTTGTTAAAACAGAGTGTTAGGCCACACCTCTAGTGTTTCTGATTCATTAGGTCTGGATGGAGCCTGGGGACTTGTGTCTCTAATAAGCTCCCAGCTGATACTGAGGTTCTAGGTACCACACTTTGAGTATTACTGGTCTATAAGAGTAGTAATTAACTGCCTTTAGTGAGTTGTCTGGTGGTTGATATGTGGGAAACAACAATTTTCCCTGTTATACACCAACATTGGGTCTGGTATGATAACAGTCTAACATAGCTTGTTTTGATGGTTTTAAACTTGAGTTTAATATATGCCCTTTCATATCGATGTGTCCATGTGCTAAGGTTGATTTTCAGAAGTAGAAATTTTGTCTTTGGGTTTCTCTTCACGTTGCGCCTAGCACATCCGTACATATGAAGTTTAATAGTATTGGTGTTTTCCACTCTCTACTCTGACCTCTGGCTCTGGGAGTAGGTAGTGATCTTGGAAGCGATGCCCAGCTAGGAAGCAAAACTATTATGGTATGCGTTTGGGTATCAGAGTTTAGCATTTTCTCACTTGAACTTGTTCAATTGCTATTTTTGTGACATTGCTAGGGAAGCAAAGGAGAAAAATGAAAATTTATGCATGGTATGAGAGAAAAATGACAATATGTGTAAAGTCAGACTTATTTTGCAATATAAAGGAGATTAAAACTTGAAGTCCTTACCTGGACAAATCGGAACTCTCTCCAGTTGACCATGTTGCTCACTGATGGCAAGGAAGTGATTCCCAAGAGTATGAACAGGAAGAATCCAAGGATTCCCAAAGCTATGTACGAATCATTAAGCCAGGCAGTAGAGGTGCTAAATGGATCGTCCCTCTTGGCACTTGCCTAAGAAAAATTATAAGCATTTGTAAAAATTATATTTTTTTACAAACTGCTCAAACTTTTGAGGAGACTGAAAAATATCTCTGCATGGTATATTTGCTCAAGATAAATTGTATGTATTTCTTAATAATCACTTGAAAATAACTGTAGAGAAAAATACACTTGGAAATGATATTTCTCGGTAGAAAAAGTAATTGGTTCTTTTGGGACTTTATTATAATAGTTGACTCCAGGATTTGTTTAGAAAGTTTTAATTGACCCTATAAATTCTAAAACAAAGTAAACATTTACTTAAACCTTCTTTACCATATGGCTTCTTGTTCCCCAAGCAAAACTCGGTGTTCTCAAATGATTGTATCAGGATTCTGTTTTTCTGCTTTATATGCTGATTATTCACACGGACAAAATTTGGGTTCTTTCATGTTTATTTTTGTCATAATATAGCATCAAGTCTGTCACACCACAGATTGAGAAAAATCAAGCCCTTAAAATGGGACTTTAACCAAGAACTTCTCATGTATTTGTTAGGGAAATAATGTAGAGAAATCCACAGAAGTACCATCAATGAGTTATTGACTCATAAACTCGGAGAATGCAGTAAGATTGATCAAAATCAATTATTTCCAAACTAGGACGGATGGATAGTACTTCCTCTGGGACTGCTTTAAGACTCTCTGAGCTGATTCTCTCTGAATTTTTGACTATGCAGAAAATAGTATTTGACATTTGCCCAGGATTGTTTAGTTTTCTAGTTATTGAGGACGGCTCTCTGCAAGTCAAACATTAATGAAGTTATAAGCACCCTTTTGTGAATTTGTTTACCTTCCTGTGACATAGGTTTAACAACCCCCTTAGAAGATGGTTGGTTTTGACTTCCAAAAGGAAGTAGCATGCATAAAAATAGAAGCTTGAAAACACATTGCTTTACATTTATTGACTGCACCCCTCCCCAAGGAATTCAAGTAGGTGTTATTAGGTTTCCTGAGCCCCCAAATCCGTCAGTTTGCCAGTAGCCCTGAAAGTCCTGGGAATACACATCTGGATCCAAGTGAACCTGGGACTCTCTCACTCTCATTAGTTGTATAAGGTCTCAACTGAATTCATTAAACAAACAAACAAAAGCAAAAAACCAAATCAAACCAAACCAACAACAACAACAACAAAAAAGGAGAAAACAACCAAAACCTGACAGGAGCTCTAGTTACTTAAAAAAAAAAAAAAAAAAAGATGCTTAAGAGAGTGATTTTCTGTAATTGGGAAATGGAATATGATGTAGCAAGAGTTCTCTTTGATTTAAGGAACTGGAGAATACAAATGAGTAGAGATTTACCTGGGTAATGGTTCTGTTTTTCAGTGTCCATCGTACATAATAACGAATAGGAATCACAAGTGTGTAGAGGACATGAAGGAAGGCAAATCCTAGTGCTACCAAGCCAAGCTGCTTTCTGCAAAGCATCCAGTGGTCAAGCCAGCCTGGGAATCGACGGTATTTTGTCCCTCGGTACAGCTGCAGAATGGCGGCAATAACACCAGGGAGGTAAACCAAGGCAAGCAATGTAAGTGCTGTTATCGGAAAGATACGATTTGGAATGGAAATAGCCAAGCGAAATGTGTTATCTTTCTTGCCATTAGCGTAAGGGTAGATTATGTCTCTTATAACACAGTAGAAAAAAAAGAAGACACATAGAGTAGCGGACAAATAGAAGGGGAACTTCCACATTGGAAATAGTTGCAGGGGGTAGTTTTCAATTTCTTTGGCGGCCATGAGAGATCCTTGATCCAGTGGAGTAAGTCCAAGGGTACGAACAACATCCATCACTCTTTGCTTGGCTTTGCTATCATTTCCGCAGACAAACACCTGGGTTAAGAACAATCAATTAATAAACAATTAAGTAATACTTATTTCTTTAGGCATAACTTTGAGAGACTATGTAAGCACCATGCAGAAGAAGAACATGCTTTTCAAACGAGGATGTAGAAGCAGTATGTTTTAAACTTGCACACATGTGCTGGATGGTCAAGTATTAGAGTTCAAGTTGAGCTTAGTTTTAAGCATAGCACACTGATACAATAGGACTTGGTTCTCCACAGGGCGAATGGCTTGATTTTCCTTTTGTATTTGTGGGTGTACACTACTTATGGATTACTTTTAATCTCAGTGAATAAATGGAATCAGTTTCACACAGTGTAATAGGAATGGAAAGGATATCCATCAACAATCTAACTGTGTTATTTTTTTAGTCCTCACACGAGGCCTCTGGAGCCTGATACCATTGGGTTCCATCAAACTAAAAGCTGAGGGTGCCGACAATGAGAATTAAATTACAATATCAACTACTTTACTTGGTTAAACTCAAGAAAATTATCCACAGCACCTACTAGCCAATGGAAATGTTTAGTGGGTATTTTATTTTGGAATTCTCTTTTAGCATCTTTGAGGTAAGTGCACATTAAAACATTTGCTTTTTTTTTTTTTTTTTAAGATTTTATATATTTATTTGAGAGAGGGAGACACAGATACTGAGACAGAACACAGGCGGGGATGAGAGGGAGAATTGGGTTCTCTGTTGAGCAGGGAGCTCAACGAGGGGCTCGATCCTAGGACCCTGAGATCATGACTGAGCCTAAGGCAGCCCGGACTGAGCCACCCAGGTGCACCAAACCATTAACTTTTAAAGATTGAATTAATTAATTAAAAATTAATCATTTAATTTTACCTGCCGACTTGCATCCAGTGCTCCAGACTGGAGAGCCCAGGCTGAGAGGGTATTAAATGCTTTCACTACGTGGGCTCCTGGCAGTAACCCAGCAAGGTACTCTGCATTGGATTCTGGATACTGATTGATTTTTAGGTTGTTGCTGATGTCGACGAATATTTTTCCTTTGAGCACCTCAGTTAGTTCCTTGAGAAAATCATAATGCTCTCTGTGGATTGCTAAGATTATGATGTCCGATTTCTGGGCTGCTTCTGAGTAGCTCAAGACCTCTGCACCGTTGGGCAGCAAACTGGACTTCTGCGGGTTTCTACTTCCAAAAACAATAGAATAATCACACTGGAGCATTTTAAGTGCCAGTGATCTTCCAAAATCTCCAGTTCCAAAAATACATATAGTCTCTTGCTTTTCTGAAGAATTCATAGTAGAAGGAAATGGATCTGTAGAAGTTTTTTCCATAACTGAAAGATAGTAACAGAAATAGCCAACAATATAGGAGAGCTCAACATGGGAAAAATTATTGTCCGATATATTTTCATATGTGTCTGATTGAATAAAATCACTAGTCAAAAACTTCTTCTGTTAGATAAAGAGATGTAGTGTAAAACCAGGACACTTTTTGGTGGATGCTTTAAACTATGGCTCTGTGTTACGATGATGTCATCTTTGTCCAATACTTTACAGTTCCAAGTGTTCTCAGAGCAAACTCTAGCCAAGAATGCACTAGTAAGGAAACTGTAGAGCAACTTACTTACGTTTCATGATACAAAAAAATCCTAAATAAAACATTAGCAAACAGAATCCAGCGGCTTGTTAAGAGAAAATGCACATTGATCAAATGGGGATTATTCTTGGAATGTAAAGATCAGTTCTGTAAATTCAATATTAGAAAATCTATTAATATAGCTTACCATGTTAGAAGATTAAAGGCGAAAAACACAGTCATATTCATGGATGCTAAATGGACATATGTTAAAATTTGACATTAATTTTTGACTTAGAGTAAAAAAAGGAGGAGCCAGGTATTTCCTTAACATACAAAGTATCTCTCTCAACCTTAAATCTAGAATCTAACTAAAAAGTGAATTACAAAAAAAAAGAAAATTCTAGAAATCCTCTCAATAAAGTCATGAGTCAGACAGACTATAAGCCAGATGAACGTATCTGTTTTGACCACTTTAGTTATTATTGTTTGGAAATTCTAGCAAACACAACTAGACCACAGAAAAAAATTCAAGGTATAAGTTCGAAAGGGTTGTGGATGATGAAACTGTAGTCGAGAAGGCAGGGTGCCTGGTGGCTCAGTGGGTTAAAGCCTCTGCCTTTGGCTCCGGTCATGATCTCAGGGTCCTGGGTTTGAGGCCTGCATTGGGGCTGTCTGCTCAGCAGGGAGCCTGCTTCCTCCTCTCTCTCTGCCTGCCTCTCTGCCTACTTGTGATCTCTCTGTCAAATAAATAAATTAAATCTTAAAAAAAAAAAAAGAAAACTCGAGAAAGTCAACTGAAGAAGTATCATACATATAAAATCAGCCCAATATCTTGTTTAGGAACCCAAGTAATATAAATATTCTTCATATATTAAAAAAGTTTGAAGAATTAATAGAAGAAGGGAGCCTACTTAAACTGCAACAAAATAGGGGAAATATTTAGGAATAAACATAACAAGATAAGATGGGTACAAGATCAATATGAAGAAAAATGTAAAATTCCCTTAAGACCTAGAGAAGATTTATTTAAATCGAAAGGTACAGCATGTTCTTAGATGGGCAGGTCAGCTTTATGCTGATGTTAGTTTTCCCTAATCTAATCCCTAAATTCTGAAAAACAAAGTAATGAATAGGGGGCTAGTTCTATGGAATATTTAAATATTATAAAGCCAAAATAAATAAATAATATAGCAGTGTCCCAGGAATAGAAAATGTTCAGTGAAATAGAATAAAAAATACAGAAATTGATCTCAGCACATATGATATAGATGTCATCTCAAGTCAGTGAGAAGAAAGTGGATTATTCAGGAGCAAATACTGGATAACCAAACAGCCAATTGGAAGAAAAAGTTGAATCTACACGTCATACTCCCCTCCAAGGTAAATATAAAATATATTAAATATTTTAATTACATTTGTATGTATCTATTTTAAGGAGGACTATAAGAAAACTAGAAGGAACTATGGAGAATTCTTTTATAACTTTAGAGGGAAAAGGTCCTTCTATACCACAGATCCCTGAAACTGCTAAAGAATAAAACGATAAATAAAAATATAAAGTATCTCTCTCAACCTAAAATTTAGGATCTAACTTAAAAGTAAAAATTGTCCTCTGTATTACATAAAACTGTGATTTATTTATTTTTTTTAAAGATTTTATTTATCTCTTTGACAGAGAGAAACACAGCTAGAGAAGGAACACATGCAGGGAGAGTGAGAGAGGGAGAAGTAGGCTTCCCGCTGAGCAGGGAGCCCAATGTGGGGCTTGAACCTGGGACTCTGGGATCATGATCTAAACCGAAGGGAGACGCTTAACAACTGAGCCACCCACGTGCCCCAAAACTGTAATTTCATAAAAATAAATAATACTTGCAAAGCAGAAACCACTGTAAGCAAAGTCAGAAGAATATCAACAAATAACAAAAAATATTTTTAACTCCTACAAATTAGGAAAAAAAATTGCCCAATAGAAAATTGGGCAAAAGATATAAGTTGACTTTCATCCTAAGGTGATATAGTAAAAAAAAAATCTTACTCTTTTCCAAAATAAAAGAAATGCAAGTTAAAACAAAACTGAAATATGGTTTAAAGCATGTGAGTTACTTTTTAAAAGCTTTTGAAATTTAAACTAAAAACAAACCAAATAAAACTTCTCAAATTTCCTATAGTCCAATAAAATAATTTAGGTTATTCTGAAGAATATTATTTTTCCTTTCAGTAGTGAATTTTTCCCAAAAAACTATTTATTTTAAATAACATTTATTATTTAGTGTAAATTTTCAGTCAACCTTTTCTTTCTTTTCTTTCTTTCTTTCCCCTTCCTTCCTTCCTTCCTTCCTTCCTTCCTTCCTTCCTTCTTTCTTTCTTTCTTTCTTTCTTCTTCACTTTTTGGTCTGTTTTTTTTTAGTAATGTATTCCCAGTACTAACAAGAACACTGACTATGATGGACTCCTTGAAAAATTTGTTGAGTGATATTGGAAAGGTGGAATGTAGGTGTTGGATGGAGTTGTTTGGTCTGTGTGCCAGGCACAGTGCAGGGCACATAATGAAGAGGAAGTTGAGTGACTGAAGTGAAACCACTGCGAGGAATAAGGGAGAAGGTGAGAAGTCTGGAGGATGTTGTAAAGACATTGCTTCTTTCACCCAAATGGCTTTGAAGTAACCTTCAGTGAATTTGCTGTGGAATTTAAACCAGATGCAGTCACTATTCAGTTCTTACATGGTGGATTTCATGCCGATTGTAGAGCGTAGGAATTTCGTACCTTTTTAATGGGATTTCAGAAATTTGCCCTTTCTATTGTAGCCTTTGGAAAAATACCTATATTCTTTCTTAAAAATATTTTATTTATTTATTTGACAGAGAGAGACACAGTAAGAGAGGGAACACAAGCAGGGGGAGTGAGAGGGAGAAGCAGGCTCCCCATCGAGCAAGGAGCCCGATATAGGGCTCGCTCCGAGGACTCCAGGATCATGACCTGAGCCAAAGGCACATGCTTAACGACTGAACCACCCAGGCACCCCTGGAGAATACCTATATACCTTACCCGAACATATTCAAAGGTGTGTACCTGCATCACAAGCAGACCATTTAGAGCTTTGTAGGTGGTAAGAAGTCATGGAAGAAATGTACAGGAGATATAAGACTTCCCTGTTCTTCCACAGAAACTCTTCAAATAATTGAGTTAATCACCATGACTGAGTCATTTTTAGAACAAGCTGGCAACTGATATCCTGAACTGAGTTAGAGGAGGGCATGAGCACAGCTGGAGGAATGCCTGAAGATGATACAGGGCCTCTTGGATGGAAACACAGCTGGGCCTTTGGGAAATTCTTTGTAGCATTCTGCGAATGCAAACTAGTTTAACAATTTATAATATAAATTGCTACTAATAGTCACTAATCAGTTAATACCTACTTGTTATAACTCAAATTTTCAAACGGGTCAATAATGCCATGATTATTGTGAATGTGTTCCAAGAATGTCAGTTGGCTGGCTAGCCCCTCACTTTTTATCCAGTGTTTTCCTCTCATATATTATTTTTTCCTCTCTTATGCTCAAATGAACATTCACAAGCAAAATATAGTTTTGATAAAGCTACCAGTGTCTTTTAATGAGATGGATGATATCTTTTTTTTTTTTTAAAGATTTTATTTATTTATTTGACAGAGAGAAACACAGCTAGAGAGGGAACACAAGCAGGGGGAGTGAGAGAGGGAGAGGCAGGTTTCCCGCCAAGCAGGAAGCCTGATGTGGGGCTCGATCCCGGGTCTCCAGGATCATGACCTGAGCCGAAGGCAGTTGCTTAACCAACTGAGCCACCCAGGCGCCCTGAGACGGACGATATCTTTATTGACATATTCTCACTTGGATCATCTTAACCATTGCAAACAGAGAGTGATTCCAGACTCTATTTTGACAGTTTGGCCACTACCTTAATTTATTCTAAACTGTCATAAACTTTTTTAAGAAAAATGGAGATATACTCTAAACACTATTTTTTGTTCCAGCTCTTACTAGCACCATCAGCTTGGGTAAGTTACTCAAACTCTTGGTGTCTCTGTTTCATCATCTTTCAAATGAGAGATTGATAGCATCTACTTTGGAGACATTGTGAGCATTAAATGAATTAATTTGTCTTTTTTTTTTTTTTTTTTTTTTAAGAGAAGGAGGGAGAGGGGGAGAGAGAAAGATTGTGGGGCAGGAGTGGCGGGGAAAGAAGATAATCCCAAGCAGGCTCCACATCCAGACTGGAGCCCCATGAGGAACTTGATTTCAAAACCCTGAGATCATGATCTGAGCCAAAATCAAAGAGCCAGATGCTTAAACAACTGAGCCACTCAGGTGCCTCATGAATTAATGTATCTTAAAACTGTCCTTGAGACATAGTAAGCACTCAGTAAATGGGCTATTGTTAATAGATTATTCAAATAATCTAGTGATTTTCTAATTTTCTGATTTATTGATCACCTAATTAATGTAACCTTTATAAAAATTTTATAACTTAAGGGTTAATTATGCTTCTATAACTGATTATTGAAAATAAATAAAATTTATCTGAAATAGCATTCAATAATTCTTAAGAAGTTTCTGCTTTGCCCATTTATTTCTTATAAATAAAACCCTATATGAAGTGGCTTTAGAACATATGAGTTTATCAAAACACAGATGTATGAACAGCTCAAGTGTGAATTTCTCTCATTTATAATTCTTACTTATTTTAACATTTCCCTCTTAAAATGCAGCTTGGCAATCCAGTGTAACACACTTGGACTGTTACACCAGCCATTGAAATCACTTTCACTTTCTTAAACTTTCAGAGACCTTCCTAGGCCAGTTGCAGGTACAGAGACCATAAGAAGATATTAAAATATCACTGATTGACTTAGAAAGAAAGTCATTCCATTGGGCAATTAGTTAGTCCTTATCAAGTTATCGAAGTCCCAAGGTCCATAATTGTGTTGGTCACATCTCGAGTTCCTCTTCAAATCCTCCCTGTTCTATTTCCAGTCACTGGGTAGTAATGGAGCTCTGCTGAAATTCCACTGCCTAACAGAGGCTCACTTTGGGGACTCACATCTCTTAATTTTTGTCCTGAGGCTTCTGGGATACCTGTACCTGCTTAGCATTCAGACATGTATGACCATGGGGCCACCACAGTACAATGGGGAATAGGACTCCATGAATAAGTAAGTGCTTATCCTTTCATCTTCTGGCACTCAGTTCTGACACATTTTATAAGGCACCTCAGAAAGCCCCAGTGGAATAGAGCACCACTCCTCTGTAAGGCTGACCAACTTAATATTCTCTCCTGTGATCTTTCTCATGATCCTGGTTTATGTCCCTTGCCTCTCATTCCTGCTCCTTGGAATCACTTCCCTGGTAAACTGACTGTATTGAAAACCACTGTCACTAGCTCTGCTTGCAGATCAACCCAGGACAATAGAACATTTTGATGATGATGATGATGATGATGATGGTGATGATCATGGTGATGATGATTATTTGTGAAAAAGGAAAAATGATCAGACCTCAGGTTTCCATACTGGGATAATGAAATAAGATGTAAAAAATTAAAAAAAAGAGGGGCACCTGGGTGGCTCAGTTGGTTAAGCAACTGCCTTCGGCTCAGGTCATGATCCCAGAAACCCAGGATCGAGTCCCACATCGGGCTCCCTGCTCGGCGGGAAGCCTGCTTCTCCCTCTCTCACTCCCCCTGCTTGTGTTCCCTTTCTGGCTGTGTTTCTCTCTGTCAAATAAATAAAATATTTTTAAAAAATTTTAAAAAAGTTAGTAATTCTTTGGAAGAATTCCATTCTGAACTCTTGGAAAAAATTCTAATAGGAGTTCATAAAAATGAGATGTATGCATAATCTAAACCAC
This sequence comes from Spilogale gracilis, assembly GCA_004023965.1. Lineage (NCBI taxonomy): Eukaryota > Metazoa > Chordata > Mammalia > Carnivora > Mephitidae > Spilogale > Spilogale gracilis. Next base: position 22,827 of record PITA01010114.1, read on the forward strand.
AAGGGAGATCAAGTTGAGGGTTTGTCTTATAGTAAGTACTGTGTAGAAAAGGAAGTTACACCTATTTCAGACTATTTGTAATTCAAAATAGCTCCCATGTGTAAACATGGATTTATGGAACTAGAGTAAGATTTCTTAGGCAATGACTTAAAAAGTTTCCTAATCCTAATTTACTCTTAGATGTAGGAGAAAGGAATAAAGAAAATAAGAAGGGTGGTACACAGAAGCAGAGTTATTAAGGGAAAGGAGGGGGTTCATATAGTTAAAACATAGCATGGTGATTTTTTTTTTCCTTCTGCTCTTTACAGACCTAAGCTCTATAAAAGGAAACACAACAGTAATACTACCTGGACTGGAAAATATCCAGGACCAACTTTCCCTATCCCAGAGAGGCTGGTCAAGACGAGGGCCAAGATAGGTAAAGTGATTGCACCTGTTGTTCATATAGTTTAAGAGATTGGTAACCGACAGCACAGATGCAAGATGGCGAAGATGACTTCGAAGTAGAGAAGCGTGTGTGCCTGACATAAGAGGGGGAATCGGGTGTGGGTCATGTTATCCCACCCCCTGGGTCTGCAGATCCCACCCGAGGCCTGGGGAACCTGAGGCGGCATTCTTCTGGGATGTCCCAGCAAAGCTTCCTGTGAGGATGTTAGCACTTGTCTGGCTTTGTGGTTTTACTATCATTTCCCAGAAGTCAGCTGTGTGAGAGGTCCTAGCCACTTCCAATTTAAGAGACTTCTCACATGTTAAAAATGGGGACATGTCCAAACAAGATAACAAAGATTGCATATTTTAAATGTTTATACTTAATAAGTCAGTGCTAACAAGAAACTCATTTTATTTGAAATAATTATAGATTCACAGGAAATCCTAGAGATAGTACCAGAGGTTCCTGTGAATCCTTCATTTTGCTCTAATGGTACATTGTACGTAGCTATAGAGCAATATCACAACTGGGAAACTGACATTGGTGGAATGTGTACAGATTTTTCTATGTCATTTTATCCCAAAGGTAGGTTCGTGGATCCACTGGGGATCTAGATGGTGCCACCCCATCTCTGCTCTCCTAACCCCTGGAAACTATCTATTTGTTCTCTAGATCTATAATTTTCTTATTTGGGGAATGTTTTATAAATGAAATCACACAACATGTGACCTTTTCACAAAAATGGCTTTTTTCCACTTCACATAATGCCCTTGAGGTCCACCCAAGTTGGTAAGCCTATCTGTTGGTTCCTTTTTCTTGTCGCGTTGTGGTCCGCTATATGGACTTCTTCATTTGCTTCTTTGCTATCTCTGTGCCCTGTTTGGTGAAAAGTCATCTCATCTTAGGCCATTTTCTAATTGGATTTTTGTTTTTTCACTGTTGAATGTTTATATATCCTAGATATGAGTTCTTTGTCAGATATGTGGTCTTCACATACTTCCTCCAGCTATGTTGCTTGTATTTTCATCACCCTAAGAGGGTTATTGACAGAGTACTAGTGTTTAATTTTGATTAAATTTAACATATGGCTTTTTTTCTTTTATGGATTGTGCTTTTCACTTCATATCTAAGAATTCCTCACCTAGCCTTTAGTCCTGAATATTTTCTCCTCAAAGCTTGTCAATTTTGTATTTTACATTTAAATCCATTATCCATTTTGAGTTAATTTTTGTATAAATTCTGAGGTTTAAGCCAAATTCATTTTTTTGCATGAATATCTAATTACTTCCCTATCAGTTGTTTTAAAGACCATCCTTCCTTCACTGAATTGCATTTGTACCTTTGTCAAAAAAATCAGTTGCCCGTACATGTGTGGCTCTATTTGTGTGCTCTCTATTCTGTTCCATTGATCAGTGTGTCTACCCTCTGCCAATGCTATGCAGTTTTGATGACTAAAAATAGGTAGAGTGCTTCTTCCCACTTTATTATTTTTTTTTAATTTTCAGAATTGTTTTAGAAATTCTAGTTCCTTTGCCTTTCAGTAGATGTTTTAGGATAACCTTGTCCATAGCTAGAAAAACTTGTGTATCTTAAATGCTTATACTTAACAAATCAATGATTTTTGGCATATTCCAACAACACAACGCAACCTATTTGGTTTGTTTGGGAGATAATCACAGTCTGTATTATGATGTTAATTCAAGTCAAAGCATAGTAGCAATGTATAGTTATCTGATAAATAGATACAAATCTAAAGTTGTATAATGGACTTCTTTTCACCCGAAGCAGTATATTTTTGTATATGTATAGGCCTCGCTTGGAGACTACATCAAAATAAAATTTTAAAGTCCGTTGTATATCAATAGCCAGACAGTAAACTGAACTTTCTCCCCTCTCTTTGCCCTGGAATAGATCCTGTTCTTTATTCCTCTTAGTAAGAAGAATGCCACTTAGTAGGAACAATGCCTCCATCCATGCCAATTCTAAAAGGTAGGTACTTCCTTGCCTTTTTTTTGGAGATTGGACTATTTGTTTCCCCTAATGTTTTCACAGAGTGAAGGGGAAAATGTGTAAATATTTATGAATATAAGACCATTTATAAAAATGGGAAGAGGAAAGAAAGTTTTTCCCTCTCTCTCAGGTGCAGGTAGACCTGAAAGGAAAATACCTTCATGAATCCTCTTATATCTTTTATTCTGAGAAATTTATAGAAAATACAAATTAAGGCAAATTCTTTTATAAAAAGATTTAATCTTAGTTATACATAATATTACATTATTTGTTTTTTACCTTCCCAACTTTACATTTTTAGAGAAACTAAAAATGCAAAAAAAATATGTTTCTTTAAAATGGTTTGGAGGCAATCATGAAAAGGACTATAAAGACAAAACTATCATCACAACACATAATTTTGGATAATAGAAATAAAGTGCTGGGAATCATAAAGACTATAATAGGCAAAGAAGAACCTTTTATAGAATTTGGTTTGCATGGGAATCCAGGGAGAGGGGTCATGATGGTGGTACAGACAGAGAGACAGATGTCTCTTTCCAGACTTTTGTTCGACCATCAGAGCAACTTCTTTGTATGACTAAGGTTTATAAGATGCAAATACCACCATAGAGTGTTACACTAGAAACCAGTGCTTCTCAATCCTGGTGCATGTTAGAATCACACAGAGAACTTTTAGAAAATACAGATGACCAAACTCTTGGACACCCTCAATCAACTTGTCTAGGGTAGAGCCCAGGCATTTTTTTCCCTCCAAAAAAATCTCCCCCAGATGATTCTACTGTTGAGCCAAGACTGAACCACTGCCTGTTTGTTAGCTTTCAGTTAATGGCCTGCTACTATGGTTCTCTTCTCTGGTCACACATTAAACTCAGGTAGGTGAATATTAAATTTTAGGGTACCACCCCCTGATATTCTTTTTTTTTTTTTTTTTTAAGATTTTATTTATTTGACAGAGAGAAACACAGCGGGAGAGGGAACACAAACAGGGGGAGTGAGACAGGGAGAAGCAGGCTTCCCGCCGAGCAGGAAGCCCGATGTGGGACTCGATCCCGGGTCTCCGGGATCATGACCTGAGCCGAAGGCAGCCGCTTAACCAACTGAGCCACCCAGGCGTCCCCCCACTGAGATTCTGAATCAATTGGTCTAAGGTAGAGCCCACACATCTGTATTTTAAAAACCAACCAAAGAAAACAAATTAACAAACAGCAACAACAGAAAACCACAACCAAACAAGCAATCAATTCTAAGGAGCACCCAGGACTGAGAAGCACTGCAAATGAAAAAAGATGAGGCTATCTTTTTTGGAGAGGGATGGTGGGGAAGGAAAAGGCAGAGAGAAAGCAGAATGTTGATGAGGTTGTGAGGGGTTTCAGGAACATTTCACCTGCTTTACAACTTTTTCCATGCAATAGTCATTGGCTGAGTCTGAGAGGCAAGAATTCCTATTTTTTTTTTTTTAAGAATTCCTATTTTTATGAAAACCAAAGGCAAGAATGAGTGTGTAGGCCCCACAAGGAAGAGAATCAAGGGAGCCAGACTCAGGGCTTGGTGTCAGACTGCAGGAAAGCTTCACTCTGTAACTGTCTCAAGAAAACCCTGACAAGTTGTTCTCCATGAGCGGCAAAGTCCTTTGGGTCAATTCCCCCCACCGATGTCCTAGAGTACTCCTAAATACTAACTCTCACATAGGGTCACACACTCCCTCCTTTATCATTTGGATGAAATCATTATTAACGATACTCCCCACTTAAGAATTCACTTTGAATCCTGAAATGATTGTTCATTCAAGATGTTGGATTCTTCAGCCGGTAGCATCCCCACTGGACATATACACTTGCACTGGGGTTGTAGCACACAAATCCAGTGATCTGGCTTGACTCCTTCCAGAGAGTTAGAATATAAATACAGCTTTTAAGCTCTATAAGATGTGACATGATTTTCATTTCAATTTGAGGCCTGTAAATAGGGATTTTTTTTTACTTTTTTTTTTTTCCTTCTTCCTTCTGTTTTATTATTCTTTCTTGATTTCAACCTGAAACCCCACATGGCTTGACAGCATATTTGTAATGAGCTGAAGCCCATCCATCAAGTACTTCCTTTCATCACAAGGCACAGGGGCGGGAGGGAGTTCTGCAGTGGTGCCAGTCTTTTTGTGATTAGAACATTTGTTTTAATATATCCCAGGGACAAATGGAAAGCAAAAAATATTTTTAAAAATTTAAAAGCTTCCACTAACACATGAACTCATCCAATTTTTTCGCTGAGCTATTTCTATATTTAGTGAGATCAAGGTTCTTCAGGGAAAGCAAGCATATTCACAATTTAAGCTCATATCCTTTTCTGACAGGTATATATTATTGCAGCAAAATCAGAAGACCTTAGCCTAAAAAGACCTCTGATTGCAGTTTATGAAAAATGTAACATGTCCATAATCAATGGATTTTTCTACTAATTGTTTTTTTGACAGTCTTCAGTGTCTATATGTTATTTGAAAATATAATAGTTTATTTCTTATTTTTTAATTATTTTATTTATTTATTTATTTATTATCTTATTTTCTTATTTTATATTTATAAAATAAAAAATATTTCTTATTTTAGCCTCTGTATTAGAAGTACTTCTGTTGGTAATAGTCACAGACTAACATATCTAGCATCTAATGCATTTAATCTAACTAACCAGCTGCAGGTTGGTTACTGAAAAACTGATAAATTATTTTAGTTGCGTTGTAAGAAAATGTTATTTATCTCATAGCAACCATGTTTACTGATGATTTATTTTTATGTTAGCCAATAGAATAATACAAAAGTAAACAGTAATCTTAACTTGTAGAGTCTGATCAAGTCACAGGAGCGCAACTAAATCTAACCTTCACCTTTATGTTCTATAGGGATATATACTTCCTCAGGAACTGCTAATAACTAGAACTAGCTATGGTTGGTGCTAAAACTACAGCGATACTGTTAGTAACATTTCACTATAACCCAATGAACTACTAAGACAGCAAAGAGATGCAGATCTCTGTTATCTGTTTTAATGTACTTTAAAAGACAAATGATTTATTTTTAATTTCTTTGTGAAATTCTGGCTCATTCAAAAATCTTATGAGTACATGTTTTCACATTTAGATCTCAGTGCATCCATTGAAATAAATGAAGACTCTGGTCTGATTCCCTAGCCAAGAATTTTATCACATAGGTTCATTATCCACTGACTAGGATAGTTAGTTCATTTGATTAAAGCCTGGGGCTCATGACAACAAGGTCAGGAATTCAGTCTTGTCTGAGTTAATTTGCCTTGACCTCTATTTACCTTCTAAATGATGAACAACTTCTTAGGAATCTGTAGTTCACCAAAGATTGAGCATCAGGACAGAACCTGGACTGCCACCAACAGAAAAACACCTCTATCTCACTGATTAGATGGCATTTGGCTTGTATATACTACATGAGCATTGGCTTAGTGGATAATTTGGTGATTGCAACAACCCACTTAATATTCAAGTCAGTTAGTGGGTAATGCTTTTTCTAGGACTACTATGGCTGGTGATATTTAGCAAGAGATTTGATCATTTCCAATTTTTTTTGTACTGAAGATTTTTTTGATTTCTTTGTGAAAGTAAGAGAGAGGACATGAGAGAAAGATGGGGGAGGGGCAGAGGGAGAAGGAGAAGCAGACTCCCCATTGAGCAGGGAGCCCTACTTGGGGCTCGATCCCGGAACCTTGAGATGGTGACCTGAGCTAGAGGCTCACTGAGTCACCCAGGTGCCCTTGATCATTTCAATTTTGAATGAACTTTGTTTCAGTAAATTTCCTATGAATAGTCATTTATCTTCATATTGAGGCCACTAAGAATTATCTGAATATAATTATCCAACTTGCCAAATTAATTTTTGGGTAGAGGAGTTTTGCTGTGGATCTGATCCCACTCCAGAGTCCCTGCTGATGAAACTCCATTCTGCTTCACATTATCTATCTTCTTACAATTTGTTAGAAATCGCCTGGAGGTGGGGTACCGGGGTGGCTCAGCTAGGTGAGTGTCCAACTTTCCCCCTGGGTCATGATCCCAGGGTCATGAGATTGAGCCTGCCCCTGCTGCCCCGCCCCGCCCCATCTTGGGCTCTGTGCTCAGGGTGGAGTGTGTTTGAGATTCTCTCCCTCTTTCTCTGCCCCTCCCCCAGCTCTCGAGTGCACGCATTTTCTCTCTCTCAAATACATAAATAAATCTGAAAAAAAAAATCCCAAAAATAAAAGAAAAAAAATCTCCTGGGAGTGATGTACACATTCTTAGGAATATAGTCTCCATCTTTGAGGTACCATTTTCTTCTATTTCTAAGCTGGCTCTCAGAGGCAAGGACTCTCCAGTGGCCATAGTGCCTCTAATGTTTGCCAAGACCCATCAGTGGAACACATATGCAGCATTTTGTTCTTGTGATAGCACACATTCCACCGTGTAGAGCAGTTAAAACATCTAATGCCATTCTATTTTGTAAAACTGTTTCACACATTTGTATTACTTCAGTAGTAGAGAAATGTTATTTTGAGTATTGCTTAGGGCTTTGAGGTTCAGGGCAGGATGTGGCCTTGCAGCCTCCTCTTGTCTTACCCCAAGCGACAAAGTGCTCTTAAAACTCTCCCCCTTCCTGGTGTTATATTCTGATATACAAGCTTAAGAGCTGTGCTAGTTTAAATTTTTTTTTTTAATGAGACAGCTCCTTTTAAATTCCTTGGTTTCCAGTCTCAGCTCTTTTCAGTAGTATGGCTAGAGACTGGCTTCTCAGGTGAGGGCTTGAAATCAGGCATGGTGGGAGTTTCCACGCCACGGAAATCAGCAACTGCTACAGATCAGGACTTTTCTTTTTTCTTTCCTTAGAGAGCCCGTTACCAGCACTCCACTGGCTCTTTCCTTCCCGCTCATCCCCTCTCCCCAAGAATGGCATGTAACCAGGGAAATGAGGAAATAATTTGGCTGATAGGGTGATACACTTTTCCAGTCCTGTCTGCAACTTAGGCCTAAATCTCTTTGCTTAGGGGCCTCCCTTCTCAGAAGGCTCCTAGGCTTTAATGAAAACAGGGTCTGTGTTGGTTCCCTCTTACCCCAGCAAAGGGCCCACACCCTCTCCGTCCTACGCGTGGACTGACACCCAATGCTGGCTGTGAATCTGATTCTTCTAGACTCCTGCTTCCCTCAGGGAGACAGAGACAGGACCTCTTTGTCTACCTCTTTGTGTACTACCATCCCCAAACACATACCTTCCCATTTTCCAGATATGCCTCAAGAATGCACAGTTGGGGATCACAGTTTGGGAAAACCAGAGAAAACTGGCACCTTTCATATTTAACTGAATCAAACCATTTGCCATTTGCTTTCTCCCCAACATCATTTCCTTTCCTATGAAGAAATAACTGGGGGCATAATCTGTGTGTGTGTGTGTGTGTGTGTGTGTGTGTGTGTGTGTGTGTAAGAATGACTTGCTATAACTTAATTCTTTTGAACTGTTCACTAGGCTTTGTATCTTATGCCATGCTTTCAGGTATTAAAGAAGAGCTAACGTGTTTTACTTAAGTTAAACTAATTAAAACCGTTAAAAATTCAATATTCCAATTTTCATGACCTCAGCTAAATGCCATAATCATATTATATCACTCTTTAAAATAAATTAGACTGTAAAGTATTATAGTTACAATTTTTTTTTATGAAACTTACCCAGTATAGCAACATAATAAGGTTACTAAAATTAAGGTTAGTGGGAAGCAACACCAAGGTTCGTGCAATTTCTTCTTTCTTTTAAAAAATACTTATAATAATAATTCCCACTATTTGTTTTATATGTACTTTATAGTACACAGCAAGCTCATGCTTCTCCTCAAATGGCAAGTAGTCAAAATCTGGACACTTTGACCTTGGGTAGTAGAGTACAGGGGGCATCCGGGCTTATCAGCTGCTGCATCCATAAGGGTTCACTTATTCTAAAAATTGAGATCAGTTTGATCAATGTAGGGTTTCACGTTTTCAGTACACTTTTTTTTTTTTAAGATTTTACTTATTTATTTGACAGAGAGAGAGATCACAAGTAGGCAGAGAGGCAGGCAGAGAGAGAGAGAGAGAGGAGGAAGCAGGCTCCCTGCTGAGCAGAAAGCCTGACAGGGGCCTAGATCCCAGGACCCTGAGATTATGACCTGAGCTGAAGGCCGAGGCTTTAACCCACTGAGCCACCCAGGTGCCCATTCAGTAAACTTTTTGAACAGACTTTCTGTGCCAGGTGCCGTGCCGTGCTGTAGCATGGGGAGGATGCAGACATAGAATCAAACTGCTATGATGCCATGTGTAAGGAGCCAAGCACAGGAATGTGCACGGCCGATCCCACATTAAAGAATGGGCACTAATTTACCTGGGAAACAGGACAAGAAAGTATACTAAAGTCTGTGCAAAATGGTTTCAGCCACTGTTTAACTTGGGTTCAAAGCTGTTTCCACACTCTGTAAAAAGAGCTGGTTGAGATGAAACATGCACAGTAAGTGTGGACCGTTAATTGTCCCCTCATATTCCCAGCATTGGTGCCATCATCACTGAAGACCTGATAGGAGCCCCCTGCTATTCTCCCTTCAGTATTTGGAGCTCAGGCAAAAGAGACTACCTAGTTTGCATTCTAATAACCTTCTATGAGATGTGATTTATAGTGATATTGCTACCTCTTAGGTTCCTTTCTTTTTTTCCTTTCAAAATTATAGTTCCTAACTTTTCAAAATTACCCTTTGCTGCACACATTTTTTTTTCCTTTTAAGATGAAAAGTAGACTTTACTTCAGCCTGACATTAAGATTGCTCATACAATCTACATTTAAAAGAAACATCTTTCTCTCAAAATAAGTTTCTAGAAATATGTGACTCTCAAAGTACAATGTCGTAAGAATCTCACACATGGTGTAATAAACTCTTCTGGGAATTTATTGTGGAGAAGCATTTGGATCAGGATGTCAATGTCCTGTCTAGTTAGAGTGGAAATACTTCTAGTGGAATACTCCATTTTTTTTTTGTAGTGATATATTTCTGAAAGATGATCTTCAAACAGTACAAGCATTCTTTGTTCTCTTTTCCTTAATGATTTTGGAAGAACAAATTGTTTATGCATATAGGCCAAGTGTGTTTTCTTATCATGCATTGTTTTAAGCATTAATTATCCTTCAGTTACTTACTTGGCTTTATTCCTCCCAGAACTGATTCCTTGTCAACAAAAGAACAAGTGCTAATTCAGATCATTTTGGAAATGTCCTAAAAATCATTCAAAATATCTTAAGTAGGTTTTATACCTCATGCAGAACTGTTCAGAAA
>PITA01010114.1:32701-73838 GCA_004023965.1 Spilogale gracilis
AAAAAAGAAAGTCATCATTAACTAATGACTCATTTTCTTTGGATTTACAAAAAACAGAGTCAAACAGTTGACTTCAGAGCTCTTGTCTTTGTAAAGTCTTATTTCTGTTATTTTTGGAGGAACTATAACTTCAAAAAAACCCTCCCACTCAGAAAACTACATGATTCATAGCCTGCGGAGAATCTTACAGTAAGAATTATAGGTAGATGTGGGTGCAGGCACTTAGTGAATGTCCTCCTTCTTAGAGGACAACCCAGAGGAAACGACCTACAAGATACCCTAGCAAGTCTTCAAGTTTGAAGGGTGATTAGGTACATATATTTGATAGTAGCTTGTTAGCCTTCTTATGATTTTAAAAGGAAATGATTTTTAAATAGCAGTTGACAAAAGGTCCAAATGACTTATAAAGGAAGCCAGATGGTGAGGATCATGAAACATTGGATTGTGTTTCTGTGGGAGAGTGCAGAATCAGCTTCTTGGGAGACTTTAAAAGGAGAATTTATGTCCTTTTAATAATGGCATTAACAATGGTATAGTGACTAGGAATGGTCCTTCAAGAGACAGGGAAGAGCGGAGTGACTGCCCAGCGTTGCTTCAATTTTAAAATTCTATATGAATCTATTTTTTCTTAAAACTGCTCAGAACAAGGTTCAAGGCCCAGAGTTTTCAATTTATTAACAGACTTCTAAAAATGTATTTCGTTACTTCTAATGGCAGTTAGCAAGCTTAAGCAAGGCAGAAGTCAGGAAATTATTCTCAAGTTAGGGGTCAGGTCTTATACACATTGGTTTCTGAACCTGAAGTTTCTATGTGAACTTCAACAGGACCATTAATGTTGCCGATGGAAAAATCTATGACCCAATTTCTCTATACACATGTACCATTTACTTTACAACCTCAAAGCCTGATAAATAGGGGAAAGTTTCATCCCGTTTTCTGGGTTGGCAATGTTTGCCATGCAGGTAGGATACACGCAGGTGGAATTTCATTCTGTGCTAAATCACAGCATTCTGAAAAACTCGGGCCCTTGCAAAAAGCCATATCTCAAAAAAGTTACTGCTTCAAATAAATGTGCCATTTTATAAAATTACACCTACGGTATCAGAAAAAAAAGTTCTTTCATGTGAGTGACATTTATATGACTGCCATTTATAGGGAATAGGACATTCTCACATAGCACGGCTGAAGAATAGTTTTGAAAGCTGAGAGTATTCTCTGAATGATAAATGTGGTAGAAGTCTAAGGTACTTGTGTGGGAAGAGATGCTCCACAACTGGGTAGTATCCTATAAAAATGGAACTTGCATTATTAGGAAGAAAGCAATTACTGGATTGTACTTATTGCATTAATGAGATTTTCAGTATATTTCAAACCAGCAAGCATCTTTGGTCATGGATTTTCACCTTGTTAGTGTGTCAAACTGTATGGATCATCCAATAGCCTTTTATTTTGCATATGTGGAAATGGAGGCAGAGGTGGTGAGCTGCTAGTTAGAATTAGGAATAGAATTCTCCACTTCCCGCCCCTATTTTCCGTCCAATTCACCTCCATTACATCCGTCTTCTTTTTAAAAAGTTCCTAAATTACCATCGGGAGGAAAAACTACCTTCTACGTGCCTCTGAACAAACAAGGGAAACCAGGCTATATGTGTTCTTCACAATAAATTACATTTCAAACTATTTCTCTGGAAAAGCAATCGCTAAATTACAGAAGGAAATTTAAATCAAGATCAAGGACGGAAGTGGTTGCAGATCTCAGGACAAATTTTAGCTCCTGGTGAAGATCTGAGACTGCGGAGATTGCCAAAACCACATTCTTCCAGACTTCCTTCTTGGCTAGCGCCACAACATTGCTCTGGTTGAGAAGTAAGGTACAGAGGGGAATACAAACCCTAAGACTTCCACCTTCGGGTTTCTCTGCATCCTTGGGTGGAGATGAGCGATAAAACTCCAGGAAGCTAGATGCTTGCTGCTTTGCTTAACTGATCGCGCGACACCCTTCGATGGATTTTCTTGGAGAGGGGCCCTGGGGCGCGGGGGCGCGGCGGGGAGTTTGTCTGCACCTCCTTCCCGGTGCAAGCCGGCGAGGGAGTGAGGTCCTGGAAGCAGGAGTTCGAGTTAGGCTGAAGCGGAGAAGGGAGCGGGGCAGCGTGGCGAAAGGTACGAGGCAAGAGCCGGCCAAGTGACCCACCTGCTGGGAAGTGCTTGGAAGGCGAGGCGGCCACGGTCACGCGCAGCTGCAGCTCAGCTCAGGGCTACGGGTGGCGCCTCCCGCGGTTATAAGAGGCGGGAGAGAGCGGAGGGAGGGCCCGCTAGATTTCGCAAGATCAAGGGGTGAAGAAAGCGTTTCCAGTAAGAGTTCAAACTGGGAATCCCGGGCAACTGGAAGAACCAGAACTTCCCTTGCTCTGCCGCATGGGTTGCTGCACAAATTGCTGATGGTATCAGCCTGCAGAAGTTTTCAAGGGTTTTCCCCAGGGTCCTTGATATCTGCATTCCAGGCTGATGGAAGCTGAGGCTGGGGAGGAGCCCTCTCCTGAAGACGCCAGACAGCTTTGAGTGGCTGCTTAACACTACCTGGTCTAGGCTTTGAGGCGTTGCCATTTTGTCTCAATTCAGCATTAAGAGGTGATATCTTTCCCCCTCTGTCTGGAAGCCGTGGGTTCTCTTGGGGCCCACAGCAGGCATGATCCTGGATTTAGAGATTTTAATTTGGGTAGGTTAAATCGTTCAAAAGAAACAAGCCAAATGAAAGAGAGGGATGATGATGCAGATACCTTATTGTTGATATATATCTATATAATATTGAATAATGTGTAATATATATTGCATAATTTTATATGTATATATATAATACACAATTGGATTGCTATGTCTTTCTGTATAGCAGGAGCTTAAAAGCTATAGCCCAGAGGGCTTTGAGATTTAATTCATCATGATAACCTATGGGGCAAAGCACCCCCACACTCTCAAACTCTACATTTTAGAACCTAGAGTCCTCCCAATCTGGCTCTTGCCCATCCATCTGGTCTTAAGTTTCATAGTGTACTTGTTAAGACCCAGATCTTCAGCCACATGGAAGCCTGTTGCCAGCACTTTTGAGCAATCGTTCCTTTGCCTGAATTGCACCTCTCCCCAGAGTATTTTGTGGCATTAGCTCAGACCTGACATCTTCCAAGAATTCTTGCCCGAACCTCTCGTTTCAATTAAACTTTCCTTTCTTCGTACAGTGTAGTTGATGCTTCCAATACAGCAGTTAGGACCGTTTGCCTCTTGAGAGAGTTATTGTGTGTACATCTCCTCTCCTGGACTGTAAGCTTGGGGGTCGACACCCCATCCTTTTCAGCCTGGGATTCTTCACCACACCTAACACAGTGAATTGCTTATAATAGGTACTCAGTATTTATTGCACTCATTAATAAGTTTACTGTCAATTATATTTTGTAAACGATTCATCTGATAATATTCTTTAGATAAGGAAGAACTTAAAGAGGTATTCATTGATGTTACAGCATCAATTTTCCCAGCTTGAAGACTGAGACGGTGAGAGAAAGGGTTGGAACTAGGAAAGAAGGCCTCCTTCTTTCTTGGTCTGTCCCTAAGAGACCTCATGGTTGATCAACAGGGTTTTGGTTATTTGACCCTGGTCTGCCATCTGACTTTAAGTCTTGTGGGCATAAAAACCTGATTCTTAGCACACTGAACTTGATACTTATAACCAGAATGCTGATCTTTTTGTTGTCAATGGAATATAAAAGAAACAATTACTGTGAAAATACAGTTGCTGAGGGCACCAAACATTCTAGCTGTCACATTCTTAGCCAGGAGACACATCCTGAGGAAACCATTTTATGCAGAAGTCTGCTCCATAAATGGGGGAGAGAGTTATCAGATCCCAAGGTCACTGACATCTAGCCATCCACATTGACACCATGGTGATATATCTGCCACCAGGAACATGTACCTGGGTCCATGGTCCAGGCCACTCTGGTTTCTGGGTGGTGTTTGGATCCATGATGAGTTAGCATATCGACAATCATATTCCCAGATGCAGCCTCCAACTAATAACAGAATCATTTCTTTTTATACTTATTTTCAGGTGGGCAAAAAATCTTAAAACCCAATTTTTATGAGAAGCAGATATATTTCAGTTATGTAAGCTCTTTTCTCTGCCAAAGGCAACCAGAGTCCCAGAAAGGGAAGATGAAATTACTGGAATATGAGGGATAGAAGAAATTGTCTTTATTAGTACTAAACTTAAGAGGTGCTTGGTTTATTTATCTTGCGGTTTAAAGATGGATTTTTCCTTTGGTCCTAGAGGGGCACAAAATTCATAACTCTCCTATCTTTCCTTGATTTTGGGAAAATTAACTTTCAAAGATGCCAGCAACCTGAAGACCCAAGGCTTTGCTGTTGGCAAAATTCATCCTTCTCCTGAAAGCTTATCATCAGAACTCCAGATAAGCCTTCCCAGATGTTGTGCATACCAAAGCATTCCTGTTTAGAAATTTCCACATTTACTCTGTTCTGAGTCTCTTCTACCGTGTCCTCACTTGCCAGCCTGCTCTCTCCCTTTCTCCATGTGGCAGAACTTAGGAAAATTGATCAAGTAGGCCTTGGGCCAGTATTAAATGATTGAATGGAAGTATGCCTTTTAACCTTTTCTTTGTCATTTTTCTCCTCTTTAGGGGTCGTTTTCTGTGCAGTCTCAGGTCTTGACCACTCCTCCCTCTTCCCCAAGGCTTCTCCTTATACTGCATCACACACCATCAAAGGGGCCCAGCCCAGGAGGTGGCTGACTTGATAGTCTATAGTAAGCATGTATATGGGAAACTCTTATTGACTTAAAGATTTGTCGCCTAGCTGCTTTTGAAAACAGAAGGATTCCTGGAGGTGTCTGGCTTATCCAAAGAAATAAATCTCTAATGGAGGGGGACGGGTTTCAGGCACTCTGGGAGATATTTTTGGATATGGGTATAATGAGTATTTTGTCAGGGCTAGGGTGACATGAGTGGGGAGCTTAGGGCACAAAATTTGAGCAGGGGTTCACTCTCAAAATAGACCTTCATGAACCAGAAAATGAATGTCTCCTTAAATTTAGGCCCCTCAGTGCGTCACTGACTTCCTCTTGTCCTGGCCTTGCAGAATCCATTTCTCTTTCTGCTAATCCTATCTTTATTTTCCTTTGAAACACACCCTTGCATAATTACAGTCCCTGTGGTCTAGGTGGAAGTGACAATCCTGGGGGTTGCTGGGGCTGTCAGTTTCAACAACAGACACATGACCTAGGCCTGGCCAATCAAAACACACAACCTTGTCCACAGTGATTGGTTCAGTGATGACATATGATCTAGGCCAAGCCAATAGGTACCTTTCCTGGAACAACTCAGAAGGAAGCACGCTCTTTATAGAAGGTTATGGAGCTGCTGTAAGGTAAACCTAGGTCATTGTGAGGAGAGAGTGAACCTGAGAAAGAAGCCAGTCGAGGCAAAGAAGGGGGAAGAGGTGAAAAGGGACAGATTTGTGAAGTTGTTGGAACTCTACACTTGAAGAGGGTTCTCTACCCTCGGCTTTTGAGCAGCTTTTGTGAATAATTACGTGTTTGTTATCTGTAGGATCCTGCCTAACAAAGTGGGACTGGGTGGGAGGAGAAGGGCACCTGCATAGTCTTGCTTCTCTAGTCAGACTGCCTACTGAGGTTTCTTCATCATACCGTGCAGCTAGAATGAGGATGACATTTGTTGTATGGGAGGAAGAAACCCAGTTTTCTGAGTTTTCTTATAGCAGATTTGGGACTTCAGTGAATAATCTCTCCCTGAGGTTTCTCAACTACTTTTTGGTAGATATGTAAATTTAATATCTTGCCCAGCCAACTTCTTTTTCTACTTCTTTCCTACTCTCCTAGGCTAATAGAACCACCTTCTCTCCCCTCTAAACTGTGAAACTGCAAAGGGCTAAAACCAGGTTCATGACCTGAATTTATTTTCTATACCAATCTCTAGGATTCCTGCCAACACAGTACAGGAAGCAAAACCAAACAACTTTTTGCCACCCACCTGTTACCCAAAATAAGCACTGATGGGAAAATATGCCAGACACTGACAGTATTGGAGACTCGGGCAGGTGATAATGTCAGGCATGACAATAAAGAATTTAAAAATAAAGCATGCCCTGAAGATCCTGATTCTGTCACTACAAGTTCCAGAGAAGGTAAAAGTGGAAGAGTTGAGTGTGTGAGATGAGTGAATAATGATACTTTAAAAAGTCACCTACCAGAGGCCAAGGGTAGCTATATCTGGGATTTGGAAATGGGGACGGAATCTCTGTTCTCTTTATCTGAGTCGAACTCTCAGAGTCACAAGGTTTGTGGTACTTTGGCAGGGCTATGGACTGACCATCGCCAAGAGAAATCTGAATGTGACCTAGGCCACACCTGGTGCTCAGAGGAGGTCACTTGGCCATGATATTATCAAAGAACAAGATCTTCAGGGACGCTTGCGTGGGCTCAGTTGGTTGAACATCTAACTCTTGATTTCCGCTCAGGGCATGATCTCAGGATCCCGGGACTGAGCTCAGCCTTGGGCTTCACACCCAGCTCAGTGTTTGCTAGTCCTTCTCTCTCCCTCTGCTTGCACAAGCACTCTCTCTCTCTGTTAAAATAAATATATATTTTTTCTTTTTTTTAATGAACCAGATCTTCAAAGTTTGAAGATGAAGAAATGTTGAAGTGAAGTTAATGTTTTGGTAAATTATACGTGTTTTTATAAATTAACAGAGATGTTCTTTTGGTAATTCAAAAATGGAAAATAAGCTTTATCTCAGTCTCCTGGTAAAGAAGCTGATTGCCAAGCTCCTGGGAGAGTCAGGTTTCAACAGTGGGTGGTGGCTTCTGTTAGTACTGAAAATATTATTGGTGAAGGTGTATCCAGTACAGCGAGCTCATCTGTGCCTGGTGCCAGTAAAGAAGGTTAGTGGAATTGTTGAATTATCAAGCGCTGAAGAGGAGACCAAAATAAAAGTGACTGTAGCATAATCCATTGTTCTGTTCAAACAGAATTTGCAATGAAATAAGTATAAAGCAGATCACAGGAGGAAAAGGACAAGAATAATGAAAATACGAGGCCCTTTTTTTCTTGCATACTTTTGACCGTTTATAAAGATCTATTACTTGCTGAGAGTTATTTTTCTTCATTGAGATTGCCTTAAAGATAACTATAAAACTTTATCATGCTGGGAATGCCAAAAGAGATGATTTCTTTTATATGTACAGATTATTTGCCAAACAGTTGATTTCACTACTGTAGATTGTTTTAGGTTATGTAAAACTTCATTTTAAAGGATTAATTAAAATGCTTGAAAAATTGATGCACAGGTGCAAAATTCAAGATTTGGAAGTGCATTTGAAAGCATTGCCCCCCAGACATTGAGTTCTTCTGCCCGGAGGCAACCCTGTTGATGATTTATTGGATTCCTTTCACAGACAGGCTATGCATATAAAAACATACCTACTTAGTCTTTTTTTTTTTTTTAAAGATTTTATTTATTTATTTGACAGAGAGAAACACAGCGAGAGAGGGAACACAGCAGGGGCAGCCAGAGAGGGAGAAGCAGGCTTCCTGCCAAGCAGGGAGCCCGACGTGGGGCTTGATCCCGGGTCTCCGGGATCATGACCTGAGCCGAAGGCAGTCACTTAACCAACTGAGCCACCCAGGCACCCCTACCTACTTAGCCTTAAAAAGTCCAGTGGCTGCCTACTAGTCATATTCTATGCCTTGCTTTTTTTCACTTAAGCATGCAATTTAGAGATCATTCAGAAAGAGCAGTCAAGGTAGGCCTGTTTGAATTTATGCCCCTACATGCCCTGTGCCCTTTACTTGTTCCCCCCTTTCTCTGCTTTTTTTCTGTGGCTCTCATTACTTTCTATTGTACTGTAATTGAATGATTTACTCTGTTTATTGTTTGTCTTTCCCTAGTATTGCAGGAATCATGGAGATAAAGAATTTTTGTGCTGTTTGTTGTCTGTGTATTTAACACCTAGAACGGTGACTGGCACATAGCAGGGTCTCCATAAATCTTGTTTAATGAATAAATGAGTGTTTCAAAGGAAAAATGATGCGTTGGTAGAAACCCATAGAGAAATATGTAGAAATTGAAGATCTTTGAAACCATTCATGTAAAAACTGTACTGATGTGATTAAACCTGCCCTTCACCAGCAGAAGTGGAAAGCTCAAGTAACTGCTTTTGCTGATCACCAAACATTTTTGTGCTAAAATCGTTCAGAAAAGGCCAGTGCCTCTGACTTATCTCTTGCTATTCCCAGGGTTCTGCTTCCCCCACCCCCAAGGCTTCTTTTTCAGCTATAACCTTTTCATTTAATTACTTCCCTCCCAACTCCATATCTCCTATGTCTGCAGTAGCATTTTGTGAAAAGGTAATGGAGTTCCTGGGTCTTTTTTCTGAAAGCATCTTTGTAGTGAAATATCTCACTAAGTCCCAGCAGTTAGTACTTGTAAACAGTCTGTGGGAGGATGTCCAGCATTCGTTAAGAAAAGAGACAGCCTACCCTCTTTGCGTTTTAGGACCTTACAGGAGGCACTGAAAGGGTTTGGATTCGTCAGAACAGTCACCTGCGTTTTTATTTAATGATTGTAGGAAAAAGGGATGTTACACAGGTGCTTTCAAATGACCTAAGTTAAAAAAAAGTATCTGGAGTTATTTAAAAGAAAAAGGAGGTGTAGAAAACAAAGTAAATGCCTTGTTCTCCTGGTCCCTTTTAAGTAGCTATCTGATTTGGTCAGGCTAGTGGTTATTTGGAATATTCTTATTTTGTGTTTTCTTGCATTTTGTGAAGCAATGAGTTACATAATGGATTTGATACATGAGGAAGGCCACATAGGAATGAGTACTTGGAGGTAGTGAGGGGTAGGTTATAACTTTTATGTCATTCAAATGTGAATTACTTTAAACCATAGATCAGAACTATTTTAACTTTGAACTTAAATCCAGGGCCATTCCTATCTTAATGGCTAGTCCTTAAGAAGAAAGCAAGAGAGATGTTTTAATTAAGCACAAGAAATTTAAATAGAGAAGTTTTTCAAATCCTGTCTAAATCTACTTGCTAAAAATAAAAGCCATTTTTTTTTTTTTTGGAGGGGTTGACATCTGTTGATCCTGGTGCGCTTTCTTCCCTTCAAAGAATAAAGCTTCATTTGACCTGACGGAAGGAAAGAAGCCAAGTAAAGATCACCTAAGAAACCCAAACAGATTCAGTGGAGTTCATGGACTTCAATTATAGTGCCATCAAGACCGTACAGAGAGCAAAATGGAGTCACTCATGTCAAGCAGGGTCCTGTGTCAAGCAACACAAGCAGTTAAAGTACAGCAGCTAGGAGGTTTCAGGACCAATGTCAGCTGACACCCCAAAACTGATAATGAGCAGATCTAGAGGAAGTCTGGGGGGGGCCCCCAGAACCCATTAAATCCCTTTACAAAGGGGAGGGTTTGGGCTGCAAACTCTCAGACTCTTCAGGCATGACCTCTCTATGTCTGACCACTTAAAAAAAGGCAACTGCCCCGAAGGCTCTGCCCGATGGATCTCTCAATAGAACAGGGAACCTTCTCTGCTTGAACATAAGAAACAGTGAGTAGAGAGAGAGGATCTGGACCAGACCGAGGCTTTATCTCAGCTGCGCACCCACAGACGGACTTTGGTTTGTTCACTATCTGCACGCTTTTGTTACCTTATGTATTTGTGGCTTGTCTTCTGTCCTGTTCTGTGTGCCGCGTAAGAAGCCAAGTTTAACCACATGGTGAGATGTGATTGAGTTTAGAATCCTGACCCTGTTTTGTAATTGTGATTTAACTTTGCTTTATGATTGACTACAGCTGACATTGTGGGAAGACACAACTCCTTTGTGTGCCTTCCTAGTGTGCTCAGGACAGACTCCCTCACTCAGGGACATTTTAGTGAATTCTAAGAAGTCCAGGTTCATGGCTACTCTGCCTGAAAGGGAAATAGGAAGAATCAGGAAAACTCCAGAAATCAGACTTAAGGGCTTCAAATATGACTGTCTGGGATTCTTTATTGTAGGAGGAAAACAATAGGAAGTACTAAGGGAATTACCATATATGTCATAATATGTTAATCTTTATATTACTGACCCTATTATGACAAGAAACATTATGTTTAGTGGACTTCAATAATACAAGGAATGCTATAAAAACCATTTTAATGTCATTTCTATCCAAAATGATTGTCATAAAGTCAGCCTCTAAAAAAATTTTATTTATTTATTTATTTATTTATTTTTAAATTTTTATTTATTTATTTATTTGACAGAGAGATCACAAGTAGGCAGAGAGGCAGGCAGCAAGAGGAGGAAGCAGGCTTCCTGCTGATCAGAGAGCCCGATGCAGGCCTCGATCCCAGGACCCTGAGATTATGACCTGAGTCGAAGGCAGAGGCTTTAACCCACTGAGCCACGCAGGAGCCCAAAGTCAGTTTTTTTTAAAAAAATATTTTTGTTTATTTGACACAGAGAGAGATCACAAGTAGGCAGAGAGAGAGAGAGAGAGAGAGAGAGAGAGAGAGAGAGAGAGAGATAGAGGAGAAAGCAGGCTCCTTGCTGAGCAGAGAGCCCAATGTGGGCCTCGATCCCAGGACCTTGACATCATGACTTGAGCTGAAGGCAGAGGCTTTAACACACTGAGCCACCCAGGTGCCCAAAGTCAGTGTTTTTTTTGAAAGATTTTATTTATTTCATTTTTGGTTGGGGGAGAGAGAGAGAGAGAGCACAAGGAGGGGGAGCAGCAGGCAGAGGGAAAAGCAGGTTCCCTGTTGAGGAAGAAGCCCGATATGGGAATTGATCCCAGGACACTGGGATCATGACCTGAGCCAAAGGCAGATGCTTAACAGACTGAGCCACCCAGGGGTCCCATAAAGTCAGTTTTTTATACTGACCCACCTCCTTCCCAAGAAACCACTCATAGTCAGGCATATTCATCTTTTCATAGCTAATTAATTGCTGCACTTTGAATTTGAACCTCTCATTTTCTCATCATGACTTCTGTCCCTCTGGCCCACTCAGCCTATCTGTCCCACTCTTGATAGCTTCTAACTTCATCATGTCTCCCTGCTTGGAAATAAATTCCTGCTCTTATTTATTTTTTCATTTGTCACTTGCTATTGCTTCCCCCATCTTTTCCCTTCTCTTACCCAGCTGAGATTCCATATACTACTATGACTCTTTTCCTGCAAATGCTTTTTGATCCCCTTGGCTATCTCTTTGTATGTTTCCCTTATTTGGCAAAATCTCAATCTTGGTTTCTCCCAGCTTACTGCCTACTTTGCACCTCCACTCAAAGAAGCTAAGTGTTGCTGGAGAAAATCACACAGTTGTGCTGGCTGGAGTCGTTTCAAAACCATGACCATACATGGCACATTACACTAAGTGACATCCTACTGTACCTCGCAAGCATATTCAATGTCTAACTCTCTGAAGTGACTCCTTAAATCTCCACTTCCCTTCCCCACTCAGTCACATGTTATGAAGTCACCACGATCTAATTTTCCTACCACCAGTTCTAAGAACCCACCATATTCCTACTCATACACCCTGCCGGGTCTTTTGCCCCTGAGGCCATTTTCTCCAGGTATGCTCTTGACCCCACCCCATGTTACCTGCTTCAAGACCACTCTTCCAGTGATCTTCTTCCTTTTCCCAGTCTTTGGTCCATCCCTCCCCACTGGATTGTAACTGATAGCCTTCAAGTAATGACTTCATGCGCTAACGTTGAGCATTTGTTCACATTGCAGGATATGTCTTTCTCAGAGCTACAAGTGACTGATTCATTATTCTGGTCTCCACTTGGCTTCTCTTCTTGTTGCCTTTAATGACCTTCCTAGCTCAAATTAGCTCTCCCATCCACCACCGTTCAGGTAGGCTCTGTATGTCACATTACATAGTTTTGTTTTCCTCATGGTACATATTATCTAACTTTGTATTGATGTATTTATGTTTCTTTTCCCACTGAAGTGTAAGCTTATTGAAGGCCAGGGGCCATTTCTTCTTCATTACTGTGTTACTCTATTGCTGGAGAATAGTCACTGGCATTCAGTAGGTGCTCAATAAATACTGACTGATGGATTGACTGATTGACAACTTAAAGGAAGTAATTACAGTAATTTGGAAGACACTGTTACCCAGCACTGCAGATGAAAAGATATATTATTGTGTTTTCTTGTTCAAACAAATCCATTTCTGGAAGGCTAGTGAAAAAGAGTAATGTGAACACTACTGCTAAGAAAAATGCTTACATAGAACTTTCAATGTGCCAGACATTCTTCTGGACAGTTTTCAGCTATTAATTTATTTAAACCTCACAACAGCTGTCTGAGCATGTAAAACAGGTGAGAAACCTGAGGTAGAGAACATACCAACACACTTACGTGTTTCCCAAACTCAGGCTTCATTGTTACTTCAGTGGGAAAAAAGCTGAACAGTGTTTCTCTAACATAAATCCCTTCAGATCATCACATTTTCAGGTGGTCATCTCCATAAGAAGGAACAGGCAAGTAGTATGAAGTATCAGGCAATCTGGTAGCTTACCCCTGAGTTGGATTCACTATCCCCCAGGAATTGTGCTAGGCATCATGGGAAATACCAAAAAAGAATAAGACTGGGTCCTTTCTGGAAAGGCAGAGTTAATCTGTTTAGTAAGTCTAAAGACTATAAATTTACCAAGGAATGTATAGTATCAATAAGTAAGGTGAACAAACTGTTAAAATATTTACACCTTTGAATGCATACTTCTAGATTTTAGGTGACATCATTGTTTCTATTCTGAAGACATGGAAAATATTCATGAAGTTAGATATATGGACAAAGCCCATACCACCATACCTTGGGCCCTAACTTTCAAAGTCTTAGGATATATAAAGGGTGTTGGATCCAAACAAGAATTTCCATATTTGGGCATCAAGTAGTCTCCCTTTTCTGAATGCAAGTATCAGTTGGTCTACCCAGCTCAGATACCATTTTTCTTAGTACCTCATTAAGAGTCTTTTTTCCCACTTTTTTAGGACTTTATGTAAACACAAAAACCTTAGTTTAGCAGAGTTGGCTACATACCACTAGATGAACTATAAATTTTTGAAAACTCACAAAGTGGTAATTTGAGAACAAATATAGACAGCATATCTTAAACAATTCAGTCATAGCTCCAACACGGGGTGGGTGATACTCAGCCTATTTCCTTCAAGAATGAAGAACACCCTTAAGCAACAGTGACTGTGACTAAGGCGACATCTGTCTTCATCCTGTTTTTCCATCCTACACTAGCCCACACCTTCCAGGACTGGCCTGCGCACAGCTCATTTCAGAGATGATTACTGGGAGTTTCTGGTTTGTGTCTATAATTTCTCAAAGTTAAGTCCCTAAAATATCTTAACTCTGTTTCAACTACACAGTCTGCACCAACTCTATTTCAAATTTGTAGCTACATATACTCCCCGTGTTTATTGTTCAGATCTACAGTGCTAAGAATTCATTATGTGCAGTTTTTAAAAAATAAAGAAGTACCTACTGAGACTGTGTGTAAGAAAAGAAGTGCTTTATACTTTGTGTTATCTCCTGTCATCAACCACCGAAAGCCGCAGTAGGTAGCATGTATGAAATTTTAAGATTCTTTGGTATAGTCAGTTGAATTGGCGTCTCCCTACAAGATATAGCCCAGTCCTCAGCCCTGTGAGTCCCGCCAAATGTGAACTTATTTGGAAATAGGGTCCTTCCAGATGTAGGCAGTTAAGGATCTTGAGATGATGAGATCATCCCAGATTTAGGATTGGGCTCTGGGTCCAAAAACTTGTGTCCTTGTAAGGGAATGGTTGGAGACACAGAGAAAAGGCCAGGTGAAGACGGAAGCAGATCCATGCAAAGGGATGTTATGCAGACCCAAGTGAAAGGATGCTGAAGGTTGCTGTGAGAAAGGCCTGGAACAGATTCTTCCTCAGATCTTCGAGAGGGAACCAACCCCACTGAAACCTTGACTTTCACCTTCTGGCCTCTAGAACTGTGAGATAATAAATCTTCGTGGTTTTGTGCCACCAGTCCTTTGGTAATTTGTTGTGGCAGTTTTAGGGGATTAATACACTTGGTTTTAGGTGGGAAAATAGCAAATTCTTGGCCATGAAGATCCTGACCTATTACTGATTATTACTTCTTTCATGGTTATTTCCTGTCTCATATATCATCAATTGCCCACTTCTGCTGTGACACTTTAGTTAAGGCGGTTGCTCCCAACCTTTGGGATAAAAACAACCTGATACCAACAGCAATCAACTAACCAAGCAAACAAAAAGAAGAAATCTGTACTTCTGTGGCTTTGCTTTATAAGTATTTTATGTGTATTATTGTCAACAGCATTTTTATGTGTATTATTATAAACAGCATTTAAAAATATTTTAATGAACAATGCCTAACTTAAAATTTTGGTGAAATACATCTTTCTTGGGCACCTGAGTGGCTCAGTTGGTTGGGCGACTGCCTTCGGCTCAGGTCATGATCCTGGAGAACTGGGATCGAGTCCCACATCGGGCTTCCTGCTTCGCGGGAAGCCTGCTTCTCCCTTTCTCAGTCCCTCTGCTTGTGTTCCCTTTCTGGCTGTGTTTCTCTCTGTCAAATCAATAAATAAAATCTTAAAAAAAAAAAAAGAAATACATCTTTCTTCTGGTAGAATTTTAATCAAGATATTGCAGAGAGAAACATACTTGGCAACATGATCTTAGATAGTTAGGATTGTCACATGCACATTATGGGTTTTCGGGACACAGAGTGTAAATCAAGTGAGGCTGAATAACCAAAGGAACACCACTGGGCTCATCCTTTTTCTGGGCCCTTCCAGGAGCCAGTTTAGTGGTAAAGTGATTTTCTTGGATGTTGCTTGTCAGAGTGTATCAGAGAGTCTCTGCATCCGTGGAATTTAATTTTTCCCAGACCGGCTGCTGTCACAGTTTTAGGATTTTTGGGTCTTTGCTCTCTGAGCACTTACTGACATTCAAATAGTTCTAGAAGGTAAAAGTTTGTGTTTATCTTGGTAATAATCACAGTTGGTGAACACTAATTATATTTGTTCTATTTACAAAAGGGACAACCAAGGGTTCTTAACCTGGAGTCTGTGAATTCAGGTTCACAGCAGAAATTCTCTATTTTTTATGAAACACAAACTGAAACTCAATTGTAATTCAATTTTTGTTGCTTTTGTAAACTTATTTTATGTGTATATCAATTTTATTCTGAGAAGGAGCCCATGGGCTTCACCAGAATGCCAAAGAGGTTGATGGCACAGGAAATTTTAAGAACCCTTGCACTGGCTCTTAGAAAGACAACTCGGGTCTGAGGTCACTAAATCACTTGCTTCTGCAGACCTGGTTTATTTAGCATAGTTCCCTTCAAGGGCATCAACAAATGGCAGTAAGTAACATTCCAATTTTCTAAAAATGACTAAGCCCTTATTCTTTTTAGTTACTTTACATTTTATTTACCTCTTGTGTACCAGCTTTTTTTGTTTTCCCCTCACACAGAACACATTTTGTTCTGTTTTCTGTTGAAGGTACCCTTGGTTATCATCATTAGTCACCTGCGGCACTCAGTTTCAATTCCGAATACGTGACCATCTTTGCTCTGCCTTGGTCCTCCCTTCTTTGACGGGTCACTGGAAACGGAGTGTATGCTCCCCTCAGAATGTTTGTACTGGAGGGTACAAAGTCATTGCATGGGAAAAGGAGGACTTTAGAGGCAGGCCACGTGAAAATGCTTCCTGTTTGAAGTATTTTGGCTTTCATAGTGGCAAATTATTCAGCTGATGCTGTGGCTTCTGAGTGTACAGGTGTGGTGGATTAACTTGGATATGACACATAATTGTATTCTTCTGCTTCGATGTTCAAGACAAGTGGAGCTTAGGGTGCCTGGGTGGCTCTGTCGTTAAGCATCTGCCTTCGGCTCAGGTCATGATCCGGGAGTCCTGGGATCAAGCCCTGCATTGGGCTCCCTGCTCCGCAGGAAGCCTAATTCTCCCTCTCTCACTCCCCCTGCTGGTGTTCCCTCCCTGGCTATGTTTCTCTCTGTCAAATAAATAAAATCTTTAAAAAAAACACAAGTCGAACTTATTGTTATTTCTGGCTCTTTATGGTCCCTGGTTATAGAACGCTTTTACTTCTCTGAGCTAAATTTTTTTTTTTAAACAAAGGTGTTTTTTTAAAAGACTTTTTAATTTATTTATTGATAGAGAGATCATAAGTAGGCAGAGAGGCAGGCAGAGAGAGAGGAGGAAGCAGGCTCCCTGCTGAGCAGAGAGCTGATGTGGGGCTCGATCCCAGGACTCTGAGATCATGACCTGAGCCGAAAGCAGAGGCTTTAACCCACTGAGCCACCCAGGTGCCCTCTCTGAGCTAAATTTTAAGAACCTTCACCAACAAACACATCCGTGACTATAGTCACGCATCCATATTGGAGTAGCAGAATCATTTATTCATTTGACAAACATTTGTTCCATGCTGAATGCTAGGCCTATGCTGTGGACTCTGATTTCACATGCTTGCCTCGTCTTTTCTCTCGGGAGGCTTTTCTTGTGATTTTTTGGAGGCTGGAAGACCTCATGCTCACTTAATTGTCTCCCTCTCCAAATCAGGTTTTCCTCTTCAGGAACCTTCACACCCTTTGTCCCTTCCAGGATCTTATTCCTACCAATTTTACTCCCTTTCATGCATTTTTAATCTCTGGGGCCACTGGTCCCTTCCCTACTTCCTACAGACAAGTTGTTCAATATTTAAAACAAAGAGAGCAATGACACCCCAAACCCACCATCCAAACACAAACAAAAGAGAAGAGGCAACACTTGTGACCAGGCCTCTCCTCTGTGCTTCTTTTCCTCTCTAAACACACTTGGCAGATCTCATTCTCCTCACATGCTCCTACCTACTTACCCCTGGGACCTTTGTCATTTGATATTTTCTCTCATCAAGCCATTGGAAGTGCTCAGTGACTTTTTAAGATGAATTTTGATGGCTAGTCTCAAATTCTCAATTTTTTGTTCTAACCTCTCTGAAGTGTTTAAAACTGCGGGCTGCCCCCTCCTGTGCTCTTTCTTCTCTCTTAGTGTCCCTGGCATTGTGCTATCCTGATTTCCTTTGCTTTATCTGGGGTTTTTTAGTCATATTTTCACCATCTGTCTGTTCCCAAATGTGGCTCCTCCCTCAGGCTTTGCTTGTCCTTTTTTTCTCTCTCCTTATAAAGCTCTGCCTAAATGAGCTCGTGTCAACTGTGAGCCTTGATGACCAACTCCTATATCTGTGACTGCTGGATCGTCTTTCCTCCTGGACTGGTAGACTTCCCCCCGAGGGCCAGGCACACACCTTGTGAGCTCTGGCTCCTTAAACTAGTGCTTCTTCTGCTTGCAGATGGAATTACTAGTCTTACTCTTGAATTTACTCAGGCCCCAGAACTGGGACAGTTACCTTTGACTCCTGCTCTCCTCCATTATCCTGCACAGCCGATTGGTTGCTAAGGGCTATCTGGCCTTCTCCCTCAGCGTTTTTCATACCATCTTCCCCTTTTTATTTGTACAGGCTTTTCTTTGTTAAGGTTCATTCCCAATTCCCAACTGATCTCTCTTATCTAACCCCCCGGCCTCTACCCTGCACTCCCAAACCTATTCACCAGGTATGTTTTCTAGAAATACTATTACGATTAGTCTGGAAATGTTTGTTTGTATGTTTCCCACCAACTTCATTGTTCTTGGGCACATGCACATAGGTGCAGACCTAGGCCATGAATCTATTCCCTTTCATACCATGGAACAGAATGGGAGGCTTGAGGGCGTGTGGCTATAGATAGCACAAATGGAAAATAACCTCTCCTCTTATCCTACCCTCCTCCTACTTCCCCATCCTTCCTCCCTTTGCCTCTGTTCCTCCTTCTTTCCAGCTTTCTTTTGGCCCCTATATCATAGTCAATGGGATATTAATTGGCCTTCTGCGGATTCTGCAATATTACTATTTAAGATCCTGATTTTAAGTAAGGGAAACCAACTCAAGTTAGATGAAAGGGGAATGAATCAAGTTAGATGAAATGGGATACAGTGCAAAGAATATAGGTAGGTCTCATAGGATTGGAGCAGGGACAGCAAAACTACTGGGTCCTCTCTTTGTGTCTGTTCCTTGATTCTCTTTGTGCTTCTATTTCATGTCTCTCTCTGTCGACTCATCTGACATTTGTTCTTAAAGTGGAGCATGGCCCCTCATGGCTCCTAAATTTACATACTTTACTTTCTGACAGATGGGGACAAACTCTCCTTATCTTGGTTTCAATTCCCAAAGTCTTCCTTTAGAGAATCTGATTTTCTGGCTTGGTGCAGTGTATACCTTGTACGGTTTTTTGTTGTATATAGAACGGAGACCGCAAAGGCAAACAGAGTCCAAAGAGTGAGCTTTATTGCAAGCAAGGCGAGGTTCCGCGACTCCAGAGAGGAGAGTTGGGGAAGTCAAGTCGCGTCTGGGTTGGGGAGTGTGAGGGTTTTTAAGCCTTATGGGTTCCAGGTCTGGATTTAGGTGGTTTTTCCCCCATATTAGGCAAGGGAACATCGTGTCCCCAGGTGATTGGTTGGGGGTAGGGAAGGCCCAGACAATGGTGGGTAGTCCCTGGCTGGAAAGTCAGGTATGGGAACTTTCAGTCCCCCCGGCTAGGTTTCAATTTTACTGGAGATGACATGGTGGCCATGGCTGCTTTGGTGGGAAGATCAGCCATCTTGACCCGGTCTGCAATGCCTGCTATCTTGGGTGCCCCTTTCTCTCAGCCAGCCCAACATACCTGAGGTCCAATTAAGTAGGGCCTGAGTGGAGATGTTATATGGTACAACATGACTTCCTGAGGCTGGGTATACCTATCAGAATAAGAGAGGAGGGGCAATTTTCAGAGAAAGGAGGGGAGGTAAATGATTCATGAGTTAATGATTCAAGAGTTCCCAAAGTTGATTCTATCGGAATTAGGACTCAATTGTGGGATAACAGAAAAGCTGCCTTGTTTAGCTAGGTGGCCTGGGGCAAGTCACTAAACTTAAAAAAATTTTTTTTAATTCAATTAATTAACAAATAGTGTATTATTAGTCTCAGAAGTAGGGGTCAGTGATTCATCAGTATTACTCCTAGTGCTTACTCTATCACGTGACTTCCTTAATGCTCATCACCCAGTTACCCCATTCCCCAACTTCTCCAACCCCCCCCCCCAGCAAACCTCAGTTTGTTTACTGTGATTAAGAGTCTCTTATGGTTTGTCTTTCTCTCTGATTTTGAATTGTTTATTTTTCCCTCCGTTTTCCTATGCTCCACGATGTGGGTGGAACTGGAAGGTATTATGCTAAGTGAAATAAGTCAATCAGAGAAAGACACATATGATTTCACTCATATGTAGAATTTAAGAAACAAGTCACTAATAATTTGCAGGGCTACTGAGCTAATCAAATGAGACAATACTCTCAGAAAATACTATATAAGGAACTACAAATAGGTGTTTATTGTTATTGTTAGCATACTTGGTCGGTGTCATAAATACCTGTAAGAACATAGGAATAAGGGAATTAAAAACATTCTTTTTATCAATAAACTGTAAAATTGGTCCTTGTAAAGAGCAGGAAGTATCCGTGGCCAACAAGGCTAGACTCTACTATTTTTTTATTATATTAACTTATTTATTGAGTGAGTATACAGTCAGCAAGGGGGTAAATCAGACATAAATCTTGATAATTTGATGATTGATTCAGTTAGTCATAGTTTCACTCTACTTCTCCCAAGAACTGTTTGGATTTTTAATCAATAGTTGCCTCCTCTTCTGAATTCCTGTATAATCTGTTCAGCTTCTTGGTCAGCTGTCATACTGGAAAATTTCATTAGCAGGCTTGGAGTGACAAGATATAGATACTTTTTGAGTAAATCAAACACATTTCATTGAGGATTGTAGTCAGGATACATGATGGCAAGATCAGTAGCAGCATCTAGTACCAAGATACAAGCTTTCTAGTGCCCTCCTCTACCCAGGGATTATGTAACTGTGAGTGCAGATTGCAAGTCTTTCCAGAAGTGTAACTTGTCCCTTTCCATGCCCAGTGTTTATGCATAAAGCTGGAGAGGGCCTACACATTGTCTTGTCTGGATATATGTTGATACTTTCTTACTTGGTTCAGGTCACTTGTCTCAAAATTATAGAGTGCAAAATGTGATTGAAGCATTTCATTCAGTCTTATCCATGACCCTCAGATGCTTGAGGATAGTTCAGCTGATCTCACCACATTCCTGAACTCAGTTTATAGAAGCAGAATAGGCGTCAGTTCCCCAGAATCCTTGGATTCATTCTAAGAAGCTCTTAGATCATCTAAAGGGTATATCTGACAAATCTTAGAGCATTAAAAAGATCATATAGCCTTATAATATTCATTTATGTGTTATCCCCCCTTTTAGATGGTGCATTTATTGAAAGAAGAAATTGTAATTTATTTATTCTTATTCTCTGGACTTAGTCCACACCTTGTGTATATGTGCACCAAAAATTTTTTATATTAACAAATGAGACTTCATAATTATTAAAAATATGGATACCTACTTATTTCTTCTATTCTATTTCTGGAAACTCTGTTTGTCTTTTAAAAAACTTAGATTATGAGGGTGCCTGGATGGCTCAGTCAGTTGAATGTCTAATTCTTGGTTTCAGCTTGGGTCTGATCTCAGTGTTGTGAGTTCAAGCCTCATGTTGGGCTCCATGCCCAGTGTGGAACCAACCAACCAACCAACCAACACATGTTCAAACTTAGATTGTGTATCAGCTGTCTTTGATTGTCCCTCTCATTGTCCCAGAGGTTGGTCATCCCACGTCCATGTTCCCAGTAGCAACTTGAGCAAAGCTCTATAAGCACGGTTTTCATTGTGTTGTAATATTATATCCTCTGCTAGACTGAGTTTATCTAAGGCTAGAAATCAGATTTGTTCATTTTTGTGTTCCTTTCAAGAAGCTAAAGCTAGAGTCTGTTCATGATAAATGCTTACTGAAAGAATGAATCCCTAGGATCTCACTCCCCTTGAGTTTGTAATATTACGAAGTAGTATTGATGTAGGGAAGATGTTAGAGTTCAAAGCCAATGGCCAGGAAAGAATTCTTGAGATGTCTTTGGTGCAAAAAGGTGGTTTTATTAAAGCATGGGGACAGGACCCATGGGCAGGATGAGTTGTACTGAGGTAATGAGGAGTGGTCCATGATATACTTTCAAGTTGGGAGGGAGTTAGGGATAGGGTAGGCACACCCCCTTCCCCCATATTTTGGGTAAAAGGTTTTCAGGATCCTGAGGGGGGAGCTATTGCTATGAAAAGGTCATTTATTACTGTTTAGTAACAGCTCAGTCAGGAGACTCTTCAGATGTATATCAGTGGGTCATATGCTTGGAGGATGATTGTCAACATGTATCTTGAGGGGTTGAGATAAAGGAAGTTTCCAAAGAAATTGTTATATATAAAGTAGACTTACAGGATCCTGGGAGTAGGGCTAGGATTTTGCCGTTTGCTCTTAGCAGTGTTAATATTGAAGCAACTGAGTTCCTAGAGTAATGTCACTCTGTTCAAGGATTTGTCAGTAGGCTTTAGGTAGTAAGGAAATTTAATAATTTTTCTTCTGCCTTTGTTTCCCACATCAGTATTATAGTGGAACCTACAAGTAGGTGCAGTAACAGGTTGTTTTGCATGTAACTTACTGGGTAAAAATATGGTCTCCAGAACTAGATTGCTTGGATTGAATTCTGGGTCTGGTACTTACTAGCTCTGTGATCTGGGTCCCTGTGCCTTGGTTTTTTTGTCTGTGAAATGGAACATTAATAGTATCTATCTCATTGAATTGTTGTATTAAATGAGAAAATGTTTGTAAAATGCTTAGAGCAATGCTTGGCTTATAATATGTGCTTAGCAAACATTATCTATTAATACTAGAAAAGTTTTCTACTGAGTTTAGTAAACTGGAAAAAGGAAAAGAATAGAATGAGGTATTTTGCCCTATTATAATCATGATTTTACTTGTTTCTTCCTTCCATTGATTCCTCATGTTTCCTCTCTTGCTTCCTTGCTCCCTTCTTTGTACTTTCCCAATCCCATGTCTTCTTCTTGAGTTGAGTGGTAGGAGATGTTAATAATCGGGTTAGGGATGGGCATTGAAAAAGCAATAGTTCTTGGAAGTCATAGATTAAACCAGCTAGACTGTAATAATAAGAGTTTGATATACATGAGTCATTTGGAAGAGTTTACGTCATGTGGGCCTAAAAGGTTTCAGGAGGAGGGGTGCCTGGGTGGCTCAGTTGGTTAAGCAACTGCCTTCGGCTCAGGTCATGATCCCGGAGACCCGGGATCAAGCCCCGCATCGGGCTCCCTGCTTGGCAGGGAGTCTGCTTCTCCCTCTCACTCCCCCTGCTTGTGTTCCCTCTCTGGCTGTGTTTCTCTCTGTCAAATAAATAAAATCTTTAAAAAAACAAAAAACAACAACAACAACAAAAAAGGTTTCAGGAGGAGAAGTATCCAAAGATTAAAGGATGTGAGTTGGCCAGTGTGCAAAATGCATTTACTGTCTTTTACCCTTCTTCACTATGTAATAGTTCTTTGTTTAGTGTAAATAAAATGCCAGTTACATTTTGGGTGAGCGACACTTTCTTGTTTATAGATTAAGGATTCAAGGCTCCAAGGTTGAGATCTCCTTATTTATAAGAGGTTTGTACTGCAAGGTCTGTTTAAATCTTCATCTTTTGATCATTATGTTAATTTCAGAATCTCTTTGGGCAGTGATGAAGAAGCGTTGCTGTTGATATGATTTGGTCTTTGGTAGTTGTATGAAACATGACCTTGTCAGGGCTGTTTGTGCGATCTGTCCTTAAAATTCCAGAGACATTTGACTACCCTCTTTCAGCTCTGGTTGTGTACTACAGAAGAGGTCATATACTACAAAATAGAATACAGAACAATGGATTTTTGACCTGAAACTTGGACTTGCTGTTTATGTTTAGGATTTCCTTTCAGTTCTAGATTAGGACACACCATTAAATATGCTTTACTTCATGCCTTTAGCTTAAGCAGACCTCTTTATTGAAAAACAGGCATTTGCATAGTTAGCCTTAAAATGGAAGCATGTTACTTCTTCATTCCTTCAATTATATTGTATTTCCTATATAATCAATTATTTTGGAAAATCGGTGAGGGGTAGGGCATGAGAGTGCTACAAAGCTGTTAGGTTTGAATGAGGTAGGTCTCAGGATTAGAATTAGGACAGAGATATTAAATGCTTTATTCAAGATTGTGACAAAAGGCTAAACTTAAAAGATTTTGAAAGTGAATCTGACATGAAATAAGATTGTTCTGAGTAAGTAGAATGTTTGGTTTGAGTAATAAGGTAAGCATGGGAGAGAAGTGTATATACTACAGTAATTGGAAGCTACAACAAAGCTATCCACAAAATGACTAAGACAGATTCTGATGATACATTAACCAGAAAGGTGAAGCTTGAGTGGTTTATAAGGCCATCAAAATTCAACAGTGGGAGAGTATACTTATTCACAATGTTCTTTTGTTAAAGATGCTGGATGGATGCCTCACAAGGTCAATGAGAAACACATGTTCAATGAACTGCTCCCCTGGTTTTCTTCAAGGCCTCATTTAATAGAGGCATCCAAATAAATAATGTCCTTGTTTTTTTGATTTTTCAAGGTGTAGCCAAGCAGAAAATTTAGACAAGCCTTCCATTTTCATATTTTTTGGAATAGCATGTTTATGCAATTCTTTGAATATATTTTTATTACTTTGAACTGCTCAATTTGAGTCAGTAGGTTTCTGACACAAAGATTAAGTTAATATGTCAATTCTGCCATCGGCAAAACTATCAGTGTATTTATGGGCACATGTTTATTATGAAGAACATTTTTAGTGATGAGGTAGTTGGATGTGTGGAAACTTTTGCATGAGTAAGATCAAGAGGGGTATTTCCATTTCCTCTGGTTATTCCCCACAACCACAAACATTAGTAAGTGGTGACGGATGGCATTTAGATTTAAAGACTTAAATAGCTAACTGAATAGTTCTTGACTAACAAACTATAAAATGTAACTTGTTACATTTATAAAATTTTAACTTATAAAATGTTACTTCTTTTTTTTTAATTTTTTTTTTAGTAATGAGGGGGTAAGGTAGGAGGAACTTCTAAATACATAACCTGGATTCAAAAATTACTTCTATGTAATCCTTTTTTTAATGTAATACTTTTTAAAATTATTTTTTTATTTATGGTAAAATACACATAACATAAAATTTATCATCTTAATCATTCTGAAGGGTACAGGTTAGTGGCATGGAGTACGCTCCCATGGTTGCCCTATCATAATCATCTCCATCTATCTGTAGAACTCTTATTTGATACTATTTCATGTGGTGAAATTCTCACATGTCAGTTCAATCTACCAAGTGTAGAAATCAAGGAGTAGAACTACTTTATAAGAAATGTGAATCACCACTAAAGGTAGAATTTAGTGATATGCAGTTGGTATGAGTAGAAAAAGAGGAAAAACCAAGTGGACTGTTTATGTGATTTCGTGGTAGGAGAAGCACCATTTATCTAAAAATATACTCAACTTGACCTTGTCCCCACAGAATTTCCATTCCTAAAATCTTGTTATGTGTCTAATTGTTAAGGATTAGATTAGATGCTGTACTGTGTTTTGCTTTGGTCACAAATTGGATGATAAGGGCAGCAGTCATATCTATTCTAAGGCTGGAAGGAGGCTCTTCACAGCTCCCCAGAGGTTTAATGACCCCTTCTTGCTACAACCTCATGTTTCCCACGTCCACAATAGGCAGAAGAACTTTAGGTCATGGAGTTGTCTTTATTTTCCCAGCAGAAGCCTTCATTCCCCACATCTTGCACGTTTAGGAAAGTGCTGAGAAGGGAGAGTAGCTGATGACAGGGCCAGAGATCCAAGTAGTCTGGCCTAGTTGGGAATCTTTGAGAAAGTCTTTTAAGAGTCTCTGTTTCTCTTTGTTCTAAGGGGAGCTTAACCCTGGTACTATAGGGTAGGACTGGGCTGAAGAGTAGACAAAACTGGGAAGAGAAAACATTTTTTTTCCATGTAATTATTTCTTTGAAAGGATTGGTTATATAGAATTTTTTCAGACATTAGGTCATGACCCATTAATGTTGACAAAATCAATGATAGATTACTATCAACATTTTGATAAACTGAAATAAAAGAGAGTAGAGAATATTACAGTGAATGCTACTTCATTAAACATTTTTTAGGTGTGTATGTGCAAATACATTTGTTTCTATATGTATGTGTGGGTGTTGACATGGGTATTGTAAATGGGTATCTGTGTACAATGGGCAATTCATTGATTACCAGGAAGTTATTGAGGGGCTCCCGGATGGCTAGGTTGGTTAAACATCTGCCTTCGGCTCTGGTCCTGATCTCAGGGTCCTGGGATCAAGCCCTGTGACGGGGTCCCTGCTCAGTGAGGAGTCTGCTTCTCCCTCTCCCTCTGCCTATCCCTCCAGCTTGTGTTCACTCTCTCTCTCTTTCAGATAAATAAACAAAATTAAAAAAAAAAGACTTTAAAGAAAAGTCATTGAGAAAAGTTTGAATGTACTGAAGTCACAACTGCTTATTCTGAGTTTTAGAGTCTAATTTCCGCAAGGTATTTTATTAACTAACATCTAGGTACAATTAAATAAAATCTGTAAACTCTTTCCAGCCTCCTTTTTTCAATTAATTCTTTAATTTTTTAAAAGATTTTATTTATTTATTTGACAGAGAGATCACAAGTAGGCAGAGAGGCAGGCAGAGAGAGAGGAGGAAGCAGGCTCCCCGCTGAGCAGAGAGCCTGATGTGGGCCTCGATCCCAGAACCCCGAGATCATGACCTGAGCCGAAGGCTTTAACCCACTGAACCACCCAGGCGCCCTCAATTAATTCTTATTAACGTGAGCCAATAGAGCGCTAGTCAGTATGTAGAAATGGTAATTCACTACTAAGTTAGGTAACATTTATCATATTGTCCCATATTGTTCTAAGAATATTATATGTATTGATTCTTACAACAATTCTTTGGGATGGGCAATATTCGTATCCTCATTTTACAGATGAAAAAGTGGAGGCACTGAGAACTTCAGTGAATTGTTTGAGCTGGTACCTGACATGTGGCCCAGCCAGGATTCCAACCCAAGTATCTGACTTCAGAGTCCATAATCTTGACCACTACCTCTCACTATATTACACAGAAATATATTTTTGTTCACAAAAATGTAATGCCTTTTGTATCACATTGTGGATTTGAGTCTTTGGTAACACCTCATTCGAAGTGATTGAAATAATGTTATCATTGCTCTTTAACTGTTCCATTTCAGAAACTATTTGCCAGTGACTTGATCCTTACTCACAGGTGTGGTGCAGAGCCAGCTTAGAGTTCATTCCTCTCTGTGTCAAGAGGAATGGTATCTTTGAACACTGAGTAGAGTTCATTGAACAAATTGACCTGAAGTTCAAATTTTTAGACATTTCCAATTGGTAGGTGGCTGCCTAATGGGGCCCAGAAAACAACTATGCCGATGTTTCACCCAGAAATTAGATAAAGGTTACTACTTGCCTTAGGAATTCAAACAACAACGATAACAACAACAACAACAACAACAACAACAACAACAACAGAAGCAGAAACCTCACACACAGCAGAGCTATAGTTAGAGACAAACTGATTGAAGCTATTCACCTCAGATGCTTCGAATCCCTTTGCATGGTACATGTGAACTGTATGTAGCATTCACAGACAGGGTCTCATATTCTCCCAAGAGAGCTCATTCCTTCTGGGTGTGACAGAAGGGTTGAGAAACAAACTGAGGGTTTTAGAGGGAAAGGGGGGTGGGGGTATGGGTGAGCCTGGTGGTGGGTATTAAGGAGGGCACATATTACATGGAGCACTGGGTGTTGTTCGTAAACAATGAATCTTGGAACACTGCATCAGAAACTAATGTATTTTATGGTGTCTGATATAACACCATGAAAAATAAAAAAAATTAAAAAATTAAAAAATAAAAAACAAGGGTCATGACTTCCAGTATCTGGATCCCTGTGTCTGAGGCACACTAAGCCATTACAGCGGCTCTGGTCTTAGCAACCCTGCAGGGGGTCTCCAATGACCTGGAGGCTTTGGCACAGGAGTATCCCAGTTTCCTGCTTCCAACCTTGTGTGGGACAGATGAATTCTGAAGCATAGATTAATTCAGAAATCCCTTGCTGGATTAAATGCCAACTGCCCAGTATGGCTGCTGCTGGTGGTAAGTTGTAAAATAACCACAAATGCTCCCCCTCCTGTTATGTGGCCTTGCAGCTCTCCTATCAAAAAGTGGAAGTCATTTCTCCACCCTTGAATCTAGTGGCCATGTGACCTTGCTTTGGCCATTAGGAAATTGGCAAATATGACCCCATCAGAAGCTTAAAAAGTGCTTGCTCACTGGGGCTCGTTTTCTTGCCACATTTGGAACTTGTGGCTACCACGTAAAGGAGCCCAGGCTAGCCTCTTGGAGATGAGATGTGATTTAGAAATGAGCTTATCTAGCGAGAGCTCCCTAGGCCAACCTTTAGAAGTGTGTGTCTGAGCACTGAGGACATCTAGCCCGAGAAGAGTGGCCAGCTGAACGTAGAAATCAGTCGAAATCAGTCAAGCTCTCCCAGACAACAAGAACCATCTGGATGATACAAAGAAGTGTGAGAAACTACACATGTTCAGTTTTTGTTTTCGTTTTTTTTTAAGATTTTATTTATTTGACAGCGAGAAACACAGCTAGAGAGGGAACACAAGCAGGGGGAGTGAGAGAGGGAGAAGCAGGCCTCCCGCTGAGCAGGGAGCCCGATGTGGGACTCGATCCCGGGTCTCCGGGATCATGATCTGAGCTGAAGGCAGTCGCCCAACCAACTGAGCTACCCAGGCGCCCCCACATGTTCAGTTTTAAAGTCACTAAGCATTGAAATGGTTTGTTATGTGGCACAAACTAATCAATGCACTTGCTTAACAGCTTACCCTCTATTACCTTCCCTTCCCTGTATCTTTCTTCTACTCTGTTACCGGAGTTTCCTGAGCCTTCCAAATAAATGTTCACTCAAATCCTTACCTCAGGATCTACTTCCTGGGGAACCCAAACTACAACACTCTATTTAATTTTTATATACAGCGAAGTCTTTTTCCTGAGGCCTTCTCTTTAGGGATTGTGAGCTCTTCAGTGACACTGGACAAGAAATAGTGTGAAACCCAGACTGTGCCCATTTGGACAATCCCACAGTGCTCTAGGCCTTGACAAGCTCACAGGTTGGAGTGTTCTCTGCTCTGCTGACATGGCTTCCTGATTCCCCCAGATCAGGATGTCATACACTCTCTTTGTTCTCCCCCAGCATGACAGTAAGAATCCCTTTCCAAGCTGTTAGGTAGAGAAAAATTTGTCTTTCTAGGCTGGAATGAAAGTGCAGAGTTGATTCAATTCCTCTCTGCCGTGAGGGAGGAAAAGGTGACTATTTCTATGAAACTTGACTCCTCCACCTTTCTTCTTTGATCAATTTATGTCAATGTGATTTGAATGAAAAAGAGAAGCTCATAAGCTTAGTAATGGCTTTATGAATCAAAGAAACTCAATTTCCTCAGGATTTTTCCTAGGTAGCAAAAATAGAAAGCTTAGGCTCTATTGTAACTGGATAACCAGACAGCAGAAAATTTGCCAGGCAAAACTGCAAAGAAATACAAGTTCTTTTTGATTGTCTGTGGCAATAGGATGAGAATGTGTGTGTGTGTGTGTGTGTGTGTGTGTGTGTGTGTGTGCACATGTGTCTCAGAGAGCACGGAAGCTCCCAGTGGGATAGGGAGCAATTAAAGAAAGGAAGTTATTTTTAAAGGATAAACATATTCGTAAACTTGCAGAGACAATGATTTTATAAATGGTTCAACACAAATAAATTCTAAATGTGGTACATGGATCCAAATTTCCCAAATGTTTCTTTTTCCAAACTCTTTATGTGGTGACTGTATGAGTCTAATAACATTACTCTTGACATACTTACACCATGCATGAAGAATTAGTATAGTGATTGGTATCTCAAATGCTGTTAAAACTTACTTTTTTTATGCCGCCTCACAAAGAACACTATTTACCGGAAGTACAGTCTACTATTCTTGATTATTTATTCTATCACCATCTCCCTCTTGGGAACTTTTGCATTTGCTTGACATACGGCTTTGAGACTATTAATATTACTTTGCCTTTCCATTGTAGCACTCTGACACTGCTTCATTGTAAGAGTGGTTGTTATTTATTATCATTTCAAGGTGGCAAGATAGGACTATATCTCTAAGAGGTAACACACAAATTATTCTCTGCCATCGCAATGAACAGCTGCATTTCTCTCCAATCTTCTGCTGCACATAAAGTGCATTTTCTTTATAATACAGCTTAAAAGTAGGTAGAATTTTTAAATTGATTTTAATAATTTAATATTCATTCATTATAGCTGATTTGGGGAGTAGGGTATAAAGGCAAGAAATAAAAATTGTGTATAATTCAAATAGTTTGGGACAACTACTAATAACGTTTGGTGTATTTCCTTCCAGTACTTTTTGTTTGAGTAAAAATGCACGTTTATTTTTAACTAAATTGCCATTGTAGTAAATGAGAATTATTTTATTTTTAAACAATAATGTATTTTAAACTTAAAACGATATTGTAGTTACTTTTAAAAACCTCTCAATATTTAAATATCATGTCAGTGGCTTCATCCTGTCTCCCTGCATG
This sequence comes from Spilogale gracilis, assembly GCA_004023965.1. Lineage (NCBI taxonomy): Eukaryota > Metazoa > Chordata > Mammalia > Carnivora > Mephitidae > Spilogale > Spilogale gracilis. Next base: position 62,590 of record PITA01010114.1, read on the forward strand.
GCTGTTCATGGCATGCTTTACTTAGCCCCTGCTGTTAGACATCTATATCACTTCCAGAATTTCTTGATTATGATTATATACAATGCTGACATCTTTGTAATTGAATTTTTCTGTACATCTATTATGATTGTCTTAGTCTGATTTCCCAAAAATAAAATCACTAGATCAAAGAGTAGTACATTTTGGAGGTTTTTGATCTATTTTTCTCTCAAACAGATTGTACCTATTTTCAGTCTTTTAGGGTATATTTTAATAGCTTTGTTGCCTTTGGCAACATGAATTTTATATACAGTTGTCAGCTAGTTTGATTGCCAAACACTAAGTAAAATGAGGATCAATCTGTCTCTCTACCTATCTATTGAGGAGGATAGCATAAGAACACATATGTGTCCTCACACTTTCTCACCGAGCCCTTGGTAACCTGGTTCTTCACCCATGTCCAGGGTGTTAAGGATGGCAGGGAAAGCACCTGCCATTATGTGGCATGAATGTTTCAGAGCATGGCATACCACACCCCTATTTGTTTAGAGATCATAATGCAATCCAATTCTCCATTGCTGTGTGAATCAGAATGGTACTTACACTATGGCACTGGCTCATTCTGTTGCAAACAAATAAGCTTTATTTATTTATTTTTTAAGATTTTTATTTATTTACTTGCCATATATATAGAGAGATCACAAGTAGGGGGAGCTTCAGGCAGAGGGAAAGGGAGAAGCATGCTCCCTGTGGATGCAGGACTTGATCCCAGGACCCTCTGATCATCACTTAAGCCAAAGGCAGCTGCTTAACCAACTGAGCCACCTGGGTGTCCCAACAAACAGGTTTTGTTCTGTTCTGTTTTATTTTATTTTATTTTATTTTATTTGTTTATTTTGAGGCAAACAGGTTTTAAAGAAAGAAAATTCTCAAAATTCATTTTGTAAGGCATAAAGTTTAATATATAGGAACTTGATTTGTTCTTTGAGCCTAAGGGAAGTGAAACTACAGAGTCAGATAAAGGTAAAGGTACACGTTTTGGGCTAGATCCAAAGCTAGAAGAGAATGTGTCTAGTTAATATATGCAGAGTTATTAGATAAGCTGTTATGCCTCCATCATAAAGGATGAATACCCAACTTTTGTAACAACATGGGCTGATTGGAGATTATGCGGAGTGAAATGAATCAAGTATCATGGTTTCACTTACTTGTGGAGCATAAGGAGTAATATGGAGGACAGTAGGAAAAGGAAAGGAAATGGGAAGTGGGGTAAATCAGGGAGGGAGGTGAAACATGAGAGACTTTGGACTCAGAAACAAACTGAGGGTCTTGTAGGGGAAGGGGTTGGGGGTGAATGAGCTGGTGGTAGGTATTGAGGGCACGTATTGCATAGAGCACTGGGTGTGGGACATAAACAATGAATCTTGGAACAATGGGAAGAAAAAAAAAGAAAAGCTGTTTTGCAAAAAGGATAAGACCTTGCAATTTTCAGGGCAAATGTCTCCATAGAGTTGACTAGTCTGACATTTTCTTTGCCTCCTCCCCATGACTCATCTCTCCATCCTGCAGCTCAGCTTGGGATTACTCTTGTCAGTTCTCATTGCCATCCTGCTTGGGTTGCAGAAGCACCTGGTTTTCTACTTCACAGAGGCCCTTGTCACCTGAAGTGCTGAAGTGACCCCTTTTGTGGGCCTCAGCCTACACTCTTCTCCTGGGAGTTACATCTCCTGTCATTGTTCAACCCAAGAAACATAAGGGACTAAAGCAGAGTCATTCATAATCCTGAACATGCAGTCTTGACCCTCTGCCTGCAAGTTCTCTTAGTGCTTAGATTTTAATTGCTTGTTTATTCATCCAACTTAAAAATGGAGACTTTTTGATATGTAAGGTTCTTCTAAAGAGTGTGAACTCCACATTGAACAAAAGTATACAGATTCACAACCATGATGGAGATGATAATCTAATATGGCTAACAGATAATTAACAAATATGCAGCAGTTTCATAATGTAGTGTTAGGTAGTGACAAGTACTATGAAGAAAAATTAAGCAGAATATGAGGATAAAGAGGGAGATGGAGAGGCTACTCTTCTAGACAGGACATGAGGGAAGGTCTCTCTGATGGGATTTCAGCAGAGACCTGAAAGAGAGTGACTAAGCCATAGGGATAACTGCAGGATACATACATTTCCTGATAGAGGAAACTGTATGTGGAAAGGTCCTAAGGTGGGAATATGGTTGAGAAGAACAAAGAGGCTGGTGTATATGGATGGAGTAACTGAACAGGAGAGTTGGGGGAGTTGAGGTCAGAGGTAGCCAAAGGTTAGGTAAGGTAGGTAATGTAGGGTCCTGCTGATGTAAGCATTGGATTTTATTTGAAATGTGATAGGAAGCTAGTGGAGGCTTTTGAGAAAGAAGTGATGTGACAAATTAACATTTGTTTGCTATTGTGGGTTTTTTCTGATTCTGATTTCATGATCTTGTCCCGTGGTATTTAGACAGCAGGACATTTTTTTCAAATTTTCTGTCGCCTTTGTCAACATCAGCATGTGGGAGACAGTTTAGATTAGACAAATGTTCTCTCTCTGCCAAAGGCGTAATTAAAATTTCTGGAACTTTATATAAAACTTTACATAGGACTTGTAGTGAAGTTTCTTTGGATTTGAAATAGCAGAATCCGACCCAGATTACTTTAGCAAACTTCACTGGAAAATTGATGGTGTATCTTGGAGAATCCAGAGAAGAGGTTTGTTTATCTAGGCCTTGGGAAGCAAGGCTCTCCAGGAGATTTAGCAGCAGCCATCTGTGGTCCTTTCTCTGAAGGTTCACATTATGGAGATCAACAGTCTCTGGGTCCCTTTGTTTAAAAGTCTAAATGACTGGAAGAGAGAAATTGATTGGTTCAGCTTAACTCAGATATCATCTGAATCCATCACTTCTAGTCAAGGCGACAAGGTAGCAGAAACACAACTGCTCTAAGACCCTTGTGGGTAAAGGACGTGGTTCCCAAAGACCAGGCTTTGTAGACACTGTCTCTGGAGTGGCATGTGACTACTCTGTGGGCAGCCACCCATGTGTTTTGTTTATGCACTCTGATGGAGGCAGATCCCTGAAGCAGGGCTTCTGGATATTAGCCCTGTTTCTGGTCGCTTTCTTTGTGGAGAGTTAAAAACCTGGGTGATGTGGTTGCAAAGTCCTTGACAGTTAAGGGCCAGTTTTACCCTAATTTGTACATCCTTGCACAAAGTAAAGGGTAGGAGATATTTTTGAAATTTAATTTTGCTTCGGACCCTGTTCTTCATGATCCTGGAGCTGCCCCACAGCTATCTAAAATTACAGGTTCTATTTTACATTCCAAAGAGATTTGCTGATAACTTGGCAGGCAGATATAGTTTTATTGTGAAGAAATTTTTGCCCACTCTCATATGTACTGCTGTGCCAAGAACATGGAATTTGGAGCCAGGAGACCGTATTAAATCTGGTTCCTGGGAAACTGGGAGATGGAGATTTGTGGGCAGAGGTTTATTTGGGAGTGTTCTGGAGATTGGTACCTGTGAGGCATGAAGCAAACAAGACTGGGTGGTGGAAGAAGGGGAAGTATGATGCAATTGCAACAGGTCCTTCAGCCCATCCTACGGGGATTTGTGGAGCTTGGGTGAACCTTCAGCATTATCTGGAAGTGAGGCAAGATGGCCAGGCCTCTGTACCCTGCAGTGGTCAGTGTTGGGAGGTGCTCATGTTGGGAGAGGCAGCCCTCAGTTCTACCTAAGGCAATGCCTGAAGAAAGTTGCAGTGGTGAGCTCTTAGTTACCAATGCTACCAGTAGCTGGGGAAATGAGTACTTTACTCCTGATTCTTGGGATAGGAAGAGGAAGGATCTGGCTGTTTCACCATAGCATCCACTTCAAAGACTGAAATCTCAGTTCTGCTCTACCATACTCTCTTGTGATGCGTTGGAGGAATTCAACTTTTTGAATTCCAAAAATTAACTTTTTTGAGACATCATGACCTCATTAAAAAAAAAAAGGATTTAAAAAATTGGATTAAATAAGGAGTATTGTGAGCACTCTGCAGGACATTTTCACTTGTGTTTATTGTTTAATTTTCCCTAGAAATTTATGCCATATCTATTTTAGGACAACTCTCTTGATAGGGAGACAGATCCTCAGAGAGATGAAAGTAGCTTGTTTGAATTTATATAGATAAACCATATAGAAAATGCAGTCTCAGATCTTCTGAACTAAGTCTTTATTTTGGCCAGTTCACTAGAGCTCCCTCTTAGCAACAGAAATAACATTAATGATAATATTAATAATATAACAGATAAAGGCAAGTAATGCCTCTTTTGTATACTTGCCATGAGAATTGAAAGACATTTGCAAATAATAAGTCGCTGAAAAAAGTGAGTCAGTCTTACTGTTCTTCAGAATTGCTTTTCCTGTCAGTAATACATGGGCATGGTCTAATCAATCTTGGGAAGATGAGGGAAGGTTTACACAGGATCATAGAAAATCTCTCCTAGCCCACTCTAAGAGGCACAGGGCATCCTGTTGTTTCCAATTGTTTTTTAATTGATGTTTGGACTCCTAGGGTTCACTCTTTGAGAGCTCAAAAAATTCAGCTCACATATTCTGAGCTGCAGCTTAGTCCCAGAGGGCTGTGCTGTAGGGTACAGAAATGAAAGAAATGTTGTCCTTGAGGGATAAAAATAAGACCAATTGGTGACAGTGATGGGAACCCATGTACTGGAGGAACAGGGACATTAAAAAGAGCTTGGAGGCTCTGGAAGTCTGGGTCAGAGTCTTCAATTGTCAAGGTGATTCATAGACGGCAGCTTACGTTTTGAACTTTATAAGCTTTGACTTTCAGGATTCATTTTTATAAGGTGAAAAAGTCATGGGAAGGAACTGTCTGTGGGATCTTTACGAGTCTGAAAAAAAATGTGACTCTATGTGTGAGGCTTGTTCCCTCCTGGGCATGTGAATTGCTTTATATGACACACGAAACCCAAAGAAAACAGAATCATTTTGAGCACACATGGTCACAGATGTATTTTTAATTGCTTTGTGAATGATGGATATTCATGAACCTTTATGCAAACTCAACAGCACATTTAAATTTAGGTTGAAATAGTGTCTCCACATTATTGTGAAAGCCCCCTTTCACACATTTCATAGTTACCTTGCTAGAAAATTGTAGGTTTTGATCAAATTTTTACTCACCCTTATTTCTGGAAAATAATCAAATATTACTCCTAATGTATACTATTTGACTAAAGGTATTACTTCTAAACTATGAAATCAAAAGTTCTGGGTTTTCTCATATTCAGCCCTATCCTCCCACCGGGGCCTCATTTAGTAAATTCCAGATTGTCCAGCGTAGCAAGTTCAAGGGGGGGGTCAGTAGGTTCTCATGTCACTGGTTTGTTTACTTTTTATTTCCACTTGACCTGAATTAAAAAGTCAAGATTTTTGGCAGGAGGAGTTGTTTGAAAAGGAACTGTAATGTTATAGGGATGGCTAAAATGAGTCTGAAAATTCTCTCTATGTAATTGTAGGGAGGTTGAGTTAAGTCCCAAAGGTTAGTTTGTTCAATCACAGTTTCACTGTAACTTCAGTGGTGAAAAGGAAACATGACTATAAGGGCTGTTTATTCCCACTCTGTGAACCGCCATCAGTGTCAATAACTGGCTAATGTTTTGGTTGTGTAGACCTGGCTAATGTTTTGGGAGCGAGCTGGCATAATAAGCCAAATTGTAAAGCAGTGTGTCGTACATACTGAAAGACAATTTTGGTTGTGATTTGTAACAGAGAAGAAAAATGAGTAAAATCTAGAACGCGTTTTTATTTCCTTTTTTCTAAAGGCTATCATTATCCTTTGAGTCAGAATTGTGAACAAATGAAAATGTTTCCTGGTGAAAAAAGCAAAGCCTGTTAACCGCAAGCACATTAAAAAATGCAATTTCATTTTCACTTTCTAAAGTATTGGTGTTGGGCGCCTGGGTGGTTCAGTCCTTAAGCATCTGCCTTCGGCTCAGGTCCTGATCCCAGGGTCCTGGGATCGAGCCCCGTATCGGGCTCTCTGCTTGGTGGGAGGTCTGCTTCTCCCTCTCTTACTCCCCCTGCTTGTGTTACCTCTCTAGCTGTGTTTCTGTCAAATAAATAAATAAAATATTAAAAAAAAAGTTTTGGGGTCAAGATATACTTAAAACAACATGGGACACCTGGGTGGCTCAGTTGGTTAAGCCACTGCTTTTGGATCAGGTCATGATCCTGGAGTCCCGGCATCAAGTCCCCCATTGATCTCTCAGCTCTGCTGGGAGTCTGCTTCTCCCTCTGATCTCCCCTCTCATGCTCTCTCTCTCTCAAATAATAATAATAATAATAATAATAATAATAATAATAATAATAAACTTAAAATAGATATACTTAAAACAACAATCAGCCTTAGGAATGAATCTGATAACAGAAACTGAGAGCAGCTGATTAACTTAATATCTCTGAGTTACAGACTTAGATATTCAACACCGTATGCATAAAAACTCTTATATTACTAAGCTTTATTTATGATGATTTGTCTGAGGTAAGCACATGACACATTTTTGGTTTGTGATTACCACAGGTTAAAAAATACTCTTAAATTTTATTGAAAGTATAATTTCATGCAGGTGGTTTGTAACATCCCTCTTCCTCATATGATAGCGTGAGTACACTTTGATATAATAAAAAAATTACCCTGAAAAAATATTTCATGCTGTAGCCAAAATTCCAAGTTTAATTTGAGAAATTTAAACACAATTATCCCTCTGATAACATGGGATCAGGGTTTCTCAACCTCAGCACTATTGACTTTTTGGGCCAGAAAACTTACTGTGGGAGCTGTCCTCTACACTGTAGGGGGTTTAGCAGCCTCGCTGGCCTCTGCCTCCTAGAGATGCTGCTAGAACTACCACCCTCTCCCCCTTCCCTACGTGTGACAACCAAAAATGTCTCCAGACATTGCCAAACATCCAGGGGTGGGGGAAGGGGCAAACCACCTCTAGCAGAGAACCAGTACATTCACGACCCTCCAGGATTTTGTACCTAAATTCAGTATTACAAATTAAAAACAAAATTTACATATGTGGAATATTTGAAAGATCAATAATCTTCGCTAGGAAGATTTTTTTTTAAAGGAGCTGTATCATATATCTGGTAGACAGTGGCCAGAAAAAAAAAGAGTCTTCTTGTGAACTTTCTCTGCTATGATTTAGTGACACACTTAGAGGAAGAGTGATTACAAGACCTTTGTGTTTTCAAGCCCACAGAATTCAGTGGCATGTTTTAAAAATTATGGATAAAGTAACTGAAGTGTAAATTATGTAATCTTCATATTGACTTCATTTCAAAAAAGGAAATAACATTTAGATTTAGAGAGAAACAAGTTGTCAACAGCTTTGGGAAATCTCTAGGTATGCCTAACTATGCTATCAACCATGGGAATACAGTTATGCAGTAATGCTATGGTAGAGAATCATATTTTCATCCTTTGTCCACATGATTTTCTTATTTATAGTATCCCGGTATAGGATTGAGAGTACTGGTATTGTTAATATGTTTCAACAAATCTTCACTTATAAGGTTTTGTTTTTCCTTTTGTGTTTTGGTAAGTTTATATTTCTCTAGAGTTAAATAAAACTAGATTCACAATATATTGGCTTTAGGATTTACAACAATTGACTTTATGACTGGACTTTTATGCATATATGAGAGAGTGTGTGCATCGTTCTTGGGAGGATACCCATTTGCCCTCATCTTTATATCCGTCGAGAAGCCCCTCCCTCACTGTGTCATCCACTTAGAGCAGGTACAGTGTTTATTGCAAAGAAGAGGGTTTTTTTTTGTTTTTTTTTTTTTCAAGACCTGCTCAGTTTACACTCATCCAGATTCAGATTCTGTGTCAAAGTAGAAGTCAGAATATGCCCAAATTACAATAAGTCACTCTTCCTTTCTCCTTTCAATCTGGGGTCAGCTGTAAAGGCAGGGGTTTGCCTTGCTCTGTGCGGGCCCAGCGAGGTACCCATTTACTCTGCTGATCTTCCAGGGGGCTCCCCATTGAGCTGCCCCCCCATGCAGTCTGAACATTCTGACCGACTCCCTATTCAATATGTTATGTTGCACCATTAATTTCTCCTGTCACTCTTACATTTACCCCTTCTTAATGTTAGACAAGTCAAAATTTTCAAAGCTTAAAGGAAATAAAAAGTACTCTAAAAATCCTGCATCCCACCATTATCCCCCATCTGCTCATTTTCTATCTTCACTGTTAACCACTGTTGTCAATTTCTTATGTGTCCTTTCAGAATTAAAAAAAAAGTACATACACACACATGCATAAACAAATTGCACTTTCTTCTATTTCCTACACAAAAGAGAGGATGTTGTATTTATTTTTATTTAACCATTTAACCATTCCCCTGTAGATGGATGTTCGAGTTTGTTCCATTCTTTAACTATCTTAAGTAGTCAGCAATGAAAAATAGTCATTATTTTTCCACAAAGTGAATCCACAAGTGAAATTGCAGAGCTAAGAAGAATCTGCATTTTTTTTTTCTTTGAGAGAGAGAAAGGGTGTATGTACAGGCACATGAACATATGGTTGGGGGTTGGGGGGTGGAGGGCAGAAGGAGAGAGAGAGGAAGAGAGAGAGAAGGAATCTCAAACAGTCTCCATGCCCAGCATGGAGCCTGAGTTGTGGTTGGAGCTCATGACCCTGAGATCATGACCTGAGCTGAAACCAAGAGATGCTTAACCAACTGAGCCATCCGGGAACTCCGGGTATCTGAAGTTCTAATTTTGATAGATGTTGGAAAACTCCTTCCGTGGAGGTAATCTTGATAGCTGCATAGGACTATGTCTCTGTCCTCACAGCCTGACCAAGAGTGTTATCACAACATAAATTTCTAACAATATGGTAGGTAAAATTATGTAATTTTAATTCCCATTTCTCCTTTTATGAATGAAGTTGAGCTGTATCATTCAATCCTGATTGGGTCTTTTGAATTTCTACTAGATTATGCTCCTTGCACTCTCATAATTTTAGACAACATGAAGTTATCTGGAGGCTTTTCAGAAGGTAAGACCCCATGTAGGGCCCTCCAGCTACCACGGGTTGTGTCTGGATGTCCGAGTTGACACAGCTCACATCATGTGTCGCTCCACTTCTCTTAGAGCAAGCACAATACTTAATCTATTAAATGACAATTTCATAACTACTGATTTGTATTTTCTCAGATAATTTATATATTCTAAGACTATCAGTTTTATCAACTCATTTGTCTTTACCTACGATGCCACTTTCTCTTTCCTGTGTAAGTTCTTTGGAATTATGACTAAAGAATAATGCTTTTCATTATGGCATGTTCTCCTCTCATCAGAGGAAGAGCAAAAAAAGGGAGGGTTTTCTTGTCAAAAATTGTCTTCTGGATATCATCTTTCACATTGCATTCTCTTTTATATAGATGGATGTAGATGTCAACAGGTGACTGTATCCATATAGGCATTCAACATTCATCCAATATTCACTGAGTGCCTACTATGTGCCAGGGACTGTTATAGAACTTACCATTGTCTGTTGCAGCCCAGCAAAGACAGGCATTTGAGCATTCATGTTGGTAGAGAGTACTATAGAGGGACAATACATACTGCACTATCTATCAAAAGATCAAGACTGGCAACTGGGACACTGAGTTCTATTCTTAGGTTTGCCCTTATCTTGCTGTGAGTATTGAGTAAGTTCTTTCATCTCTGTGGCCCTCAGCTTTCTCATCTGTGAAAAATGTGATGTTGACTAGAATAGATGATATTTACATCCCTTCTAGTTTTGACATTCTAAGATCATAATGCCCATATGCTGCTTTTACAATTTAAAAAAATACCCAAGAATCCACATTTATATACTAACAAAAATAATTGTCGCCCCCTCCCTTTTATGGACACCTCTCTAAGGATTCATATTCATTCTTTTTCCATCTGGAGGTAGCAGGACATGTATTTCCCACAGTGATATATTAGAATTTGTCATTATATATAAACATTTGCATATAAAATCTCCTAGGACATTAAATATTCAACATTTATGATGTATTTTCGTTGAAATATCTCTAAGTGAATGAAATATCACAAAATACAAATCTCAGCAGAAATCTTTAATAATAGACAGGTTCTGGAGAAGGCAGAAGTACCTGGGGAACGACAGAGCAGACATTGTGATGATGGCCTATGTTCTTTAAGAATATCTAGACCCTTGCTTTGGATGGATCAGCATCTTTCAGATGAAAGATATTAGAGTTCAGCTCTTTATCTGGAACCCGGCTACCTACCTATGAACCTGAAAGCAGTGATTTGTTTTTGAAAGATGCTTACTTACGGACATCACACAATCTCATTTTATCAAGGCACCCGTACCTGTGCACTCTCCAGCTCCTCTTTTGGTCTCTATTATAATCACCCTGGGTTATTCTTCAGGTTAAGCAATTTCTTGTGTCATGACAGTAGGTCAGATTGTAAGCCCTGTTTTGAAATAAGTCAGTCAGAGAAAGATAAATGCTGTGTGATTTCACTCATAGCTGGAATTTAAGAAACAAAGCAAACTAACAAAGAGAAAAAGACAAACAAAAACCAGACTGGTAACTATAGAGAACACACTGATGGTTACTGGAGGAAAGGGGTGGGGGTGAAACAGGTGATGGGCATTAAGGAGGGCATTTGTGATAAGCAGTGAGTAATGTGTGGAATTGTTAAGTCACTATATTGTACACCTGAAAATAATATAACACTATGCTAATCTCACTGGAATTAGAATACATATAAAAGTATAAACTTGGTTTAAAAATTTATCCTATTTCAATGACTTTCTTCTTTTTTTTTTTTTTATTGTTACTAAATTTTTTTTTCCAGTGTTTCAAGATTCATTCCCCATTCCCCACACCCAGTGCTCCCCGCTTTAGGTGTCCCCAGTACCCACCACCAGGCTCTCCCATCCCTCCACCCCCCTCCCTCCAAGTCCCTCAGTTTGTTTCTGTGTTCAAAATCGCTGTTGTTTCGTTTCCCTCCCTAGATTACCCTAGTTCCCATTTGCTTTCCTTCTGCCACTGTCCTCCAGTTTGCCCCTCATGCACCGCAAGTAAGTGAGACCATGCGATACTTGACTTTCTCTTCTTGGCTTATTTCACTCAGCATAATCTCTTCCAGTCCAGTCCATGTTGCTACAAAAGTTGGGTATTCATCCTTTC
>PITA01010115.1:0-73746 GCA_004023965.1 Spilogale gracilis
AAGAAGAGAAAGTCAAGTATCGCATGGTCTCACTTACTTGCGGTGCATGAGGGGCAAACTGGAGGACAGTGGCAGAAGGAAAGCAAATGGGAACTAGGGTAATCTAGGGGGGGAAACGAAACAACAGAGATTTTGAACACAGAAACAAACTGAGGGACTTGGAGGGAGGGGGGTGGAGGGATGGGAGAGCCTGGTGGTGGGTACTGGGGACACCTAAAGCGGGGAGCACTGGGTGTGGGGAATGGGGAATGAATCTTGAAACACTGGAAAAAAAAATTTAGTAACAATTAAAAAAAAATCTAAAAAAAAAAAAGAAGTATTAAAATAATATTCTGGTCATACAGAACAACAACAACAAAAAAGAATTAGACTAATTTGGGGCACCTGGGTGGCTCTGTCTGCTAAGCGTCTGACTCCTGATTTCAGCTCAGGTCATGATCTCAGGGTTGTGAGATTGAGCCCTGTGTTAGGCTCCATGCTGGGTGTGGAACCTGCTTGGGATGCTCCCTTTCCCTCTCCTCTTGTCCACCCCCCTCTCTCTAAGAAAAAAGAAAAAGAATTAGACTAATTTAGGACCCAAAGAAAAGTCAACTGAAATCATAATATGTAAGATGTTTCCTCTTCTGCAGTCTTTTTCCTTAAATGCAGGTGAAGTACCAAAAACCTGCATGCAGTCCTTTCATCTTTAACATTCTTACCCTTGTCTGACTCCATCCCAGTCAGAGTACACGGAGGTCCCGAATACCCTTGCCTCAGGGGGAGCAGCGGGGGGCTGTGTTCCTGCCACAGATGTGTTCAGCTCTGCTCAAGCTGAGAGCCGTGTCTCGGAGCTCCCCACAGCACGTACAGAGTGCCTGTCCGGATGCTATTCCCCCAATCAGGAAAGAGGGTTTCTCATGTTTGTAGGCCACATGGTCCATTCACAGATAAGAGTCTGGCTCACCCCAAACCTTTATTTTGTCTACTGGTCTTTCCCTGATTGTTAAGTCAGACAGTACCTGAAAAGAGATGTGGAAAAAGGGGCTAGCTTTAAAGTTCTGAGCTGGGGGGGAAATGAAGATTGAGCCAGTTGACATGCATTGTTAATTTGCAGAGGAACAATTTTAGGGACCCATTGGAAATAGATTTTATTATAGGCCATGGACTTTTCTTGTAAATCTACTTACTGGTTTTTAATTTAACCGATTCATACTTTTCTGCACTCAGAATCTAATGATTGAAAACAACAACAACAACAACAACAACAACACCCCACAGATCTTTGGTTTCTCAGTGAAAGGTAATCCTATCCAAAGCAACGAGTTCATCTCTTTTTCTTCTTCCTTCTGACTCCTAGGGCTCTACTTAACTTAGAGTAAATAGAGCTGCTTCAAAATCAAGTGACAAAAAAATTAGTCCTCCTGACTTTCCACATCCATTCAGTTTATATTTTTATGAAATTATAACAGAAACAAAATATTATTTTTTTGAAGTCTGACATTGAGCTTTGCTTATTAGACTCAGAAAAGGATTAGCATATTCGATCCTATCGTCTCTGGGAGTGGAATTGTACTTACTAGATCATGTGTCCTAAAATTGTCCTGATGTCCCATTTTCTCTTGTTGGTCCAGAGAGTTTGATCTCACTTACCGAATTCTGTGGCTGGGTATTTATTTATTTATTTTTTTGTAAAATAAAGTCAAGATAAGCATGCTAGATCTCTCGGTGGCACATGCTCCTAGAGGTGACACCTATATGCTGCATGCACTTAGGACATGTCAACACCAGATGGTGGCCCAAGTTTGGTATCCTGTTACTGATGATGTAGAATGTAGCTGTCATTCATTCCTTGATTTGGTTTCATTGCTTTAATGACTGAATTAATCTAAAAGTACCAAAAGGCAAGTAACTAGATAAGAAAATGCAGACAAGGTTTCTTAAACGACGGCAGTTCTTTGATGTGAAGGTCAAAGTAACTTATCAATGACTGGTGCAGGGAAGAGAGTTTATAATCAGGTGAAACATCTACCCTTCTGTCCCATGGCACCTCTGGGTGCTGACAGGTTAACTGATGTTTTGGTGGGCGATTATTTGTAACTTAAGCAAAGGAGACCACATGCTGTGGGTACAGCAGTCTAGGGAGCAGCACGATGGCAAGATTGTCCTTTTGTTGAAATGGTCCTCTTGTATTTCTGATGGTAGAGGCGAAGGACCCTCAGTGACATAAAGCAGTGGCCTCTGAAATGTGTTTTCTGCCTGGATCAAATCTGAGTGTGCTGTCACATCCTCTTGGCCTGTCCCAAACGTTGTTCTGTCTTTCCTTGTGACCAACGATAAATAATTATATCTGGTAAAGGACAAGCCTCAAGCTTAATACCTAAGGAATAATGAGAAGGAGACTTATTACTTAAAATTTCCAAGTGTAGTAAATTAATCTGTGATAAGATCTGATAGGCTTATCTGAAACGAAATTTATTACGAATCATGGCCGTGATTGCAAATACTTATTCATGTTTTGATTCTTCTTTTGCCTCCATCCTGATCCTAAGATGAAACGTGCTCCCTGGATCTTTGGCTTCCCTGCATGAGACAAATGAGAAATCAGGACCTCCTTTCCTTCCTGCTTACCACCAAGCCATGAGAACTGGTAGCTTCACAACAGCAAAGATTGCTCAGATAAATGATATCAAAATATGCTTCTGATTTCTGTTGCCTCTCCAGATGTGTATTAGAATACCAAATGTAACTGCAGTAAAACCATATTCATTTATGATGTAACTCTACGCTTAATTTATTAGAAGTTATAGGAAGGAAAAAAAAGAAACAAAACAGAACAAACAAAAACAACAACAACAAAATTATAGGAAGGGAGAATCTGTGAGTCCTCTGAATTCAGATAAATTTGGCCATGTTGTTGCCATGTTTGGTGCAATTCTACTGTTCTTATTAAAGTTATTGTGAAAACAAAACCTCTCCAAAAGTTTTGCTTTATCAGTGAAAATCTTCCAAATTATTAATAGTATAAATATTTTTCAAAATGAAAGTATTTCCTCTCTCCATGCATTGAAGGACTAAAGATTGTTTTCCATCTTACCTTGAAAATTCATCTAGTGAAGGAGTTTATGTCAAATTATCATTCCCAAAATTTTATTTTTGTTTGACCACCGAATAAAGAAACCCAAATCAGAATAATTGATTAATTTTATGATAAACTGTCCTCCAACTCTTCTAGGTTCCGTCATGGAAATCCACAAACTCACATACCATATGATGCCAGAGAATCACTGTTGAGGTTCCCAGATCTTTCCTGTTCATCCTCCTTCTATGTCCTTGATAATGGCTAACCTCTGAGCTGCCCATGCATTCCAAAAGGGGCGTTATTCTCTTTTGATCTTGTCTATATCAGTCCAACGAAAAAGAAGCCAAGCAAATTTGAAGAAGTAGGGGAGTTCATATACTATATAATGTAAATTTATTTTATAATTTTTAAACTGTAATCACTGTGCCATACATTACATCCCACAGGCTTATTTATCTTATATCTGGAACTTTATATATTTCCACCACCTTCGCCCGTTTTGCACACCACCCCAATCTCTGCCTCTGGCCACGTGTCCTCTGTACCTATGAGTTTATTGTTGTTACTGCTGTTATTGTTTTGATTCCACATGTAAGTGATCATATAGAATTTGCCCTTCTCTGTCTGACTTTTTTCAGTTAGCGTAATGCCCTCAAGCTCCATCCATTCTGTCAAAAAGGGCAGGATTTCCTTCTTTTTCATGGATGAATAGTATTCCATTGTACATATATATACCAAGTTCTTTTTATCCATCCATTTTTTAAAAAGATTTTATTTATTTATTTGACAGAGAGAGAGAGAGAGATCACAAGTAGGCAGAGAGGCAGGCAGAGAGAGAAGAGGAAGCAGGCTCCCTGCTGAGCAGAGAGCCCGAGGTGGGCCTTGATCCCAGGACCCTGAGATCATGACCTGAGCCGAAGGCAGAGGCTTTAACCCACTGAGCCACCCAGGCACCCTATCCGCCCATATTTTGATGGGCACTTAGATTGTTTCTATGTCTTGGCTATTGTAAATAATACTGCAACAATCATGGAAGTGCAGGTATCTTCCTGAATTACCATTTTATGGTGATGGTACCTGCTGGCCATCTGTGTGTCTTCTTTGGAGAAACGTCTGTTTATGTCCTTTACCCACTTTTTAGTAGATTTTTTTTCTATTGAGTAGTATGGGTTCTGTATGTATTTTGGATATTAACTCCTTGTTAAATATATGATTTGCAAATATTTTCTCCAATTCTGTGAGTTGTGTTTTCATTTTATTGATGATTTCCTTTGCTGTACAGAAGCTTTTTCATTTGATGTAGTCCCACTTGTTTATTTTTGTTTTTGTTGACTTTGCTTTGGGTGTCAAATCCAAAAAGTTGCTGCTAAGTCTGATGTCAAGGAGTTTACCCTCTGTTTTCTTCAGGAGTTCTATGGTTTCAGGTCTTACATTCAAGTCTTCAATCTACTTTAAGTAGAATATTGTGTATGATGTAAGATATGGGTCCCGTGTCATTCTTTTGCATGTGATTGTCCACCTTTCCTAGTATCATTTAGTGAAGAGACTATCCTTCCCCATTGTACATTCTGGGTTCCTTTATAATTAATAAGTTGATGAAATATGTATGATTTATTTCAGGGCTTTCTGTTTTATTGCCTTTATATTTGTGTCTGTTTTATGCTAATCCCATACTATTTTGATTACTACAACCTTGTAATATAGTTGGATATTAGAATGTGTGTTGCCTCCAGCTTTGTTCTTTCTGAAGATTGCTTTGGCCATTTAGGGTCTTCTGTGGTTCCATACAAATTTAAGGTTCTTATTTTCTATTTCTATGAAAAATGCCATTGGAATTTTCATAGAGATTGTATTGATTCCAAAGATTACTTTGGCCCGTATGAATATATTAACAATGTCAATTTTTCCAATCTATAAGTATGGAATATATTTTCATTTATTTGTGTCTCCTTCAATTTTTTTCATCAGTGTCTTATAGTTTTCGTTGTACAGGTCTTTCACCTCCTTAGTTAAATTTATTCCTAGACATTTTATTCTTTTTGATGCAATTGTAAATGGGATTGTTTTCTTAATTTCTCTTTCTGATAGTTTGTTGTTAGTATATAGAAACCCAGCTGAGGGGCACCTGGGTGGCTCAGTTGGTTAAGCGACTGCCTTTGGCTCAGGTCATGATCTCAGAGACCAGGGATTGAGTCCCACATCAGGCTCCCTGTTAGGTGGGAAGCCTGCTTCTCCCTCTCTCACTACCCCTGCTTGTGTTCCCTCTCTCGCTGTGTTTCTCTCTGTCAAATAAATAAAATATTAAAAAAAAAAGAAACCCAACTGATTTCTGTATATTGATTTTGCATCCCATAACTTTATTGAAATCCTATATTGGTTCTAATATATACTGACATCTTGTGGCATATCTCTAATTGCTGAGCCAATTGATATTTTTTTCCCACTTTCCCTTTTTATGTTTTGAAAACATGTACAGTGTGAACTGGGGAAAGAAGTCTCTATTTTGTTTATTTTAGGTTGAATACCCATTAATTCCCAATTCAATTGAAAGACTTTTCTAGTGGAATTTGTATTGACATTTATTTAGCCTATTGGGAACACATCTGGCAAAGTTGTAGGTAATAAGCATTGTATTCTCCATTCTATGAACTGGTAGAACTGGAAAAATTATTAAATAATTTTCACATAGAAAGGTATAAAAATTATCTAGCAGACATCTTTGCCCCCAGCAACGAGAATAAACAGACATTTAATTTTGTTATGTTTTCTACAGTCTCTCTCTTTCAAACATTACAAACAGAACTAAAAGAGTAACTCCTATTCCTTCTCCTCTTTCTAAATTAGTCATCACTATTAGGAATATTCCATGCATGTCTTTTAAAATTTTAGCCTTATAGATGTATATCATTAAACAATATATTATACTGTGTATGTTGACATTTCTCATAAATAAGTATAATGTAGTACATATCATTATGGTACTTTTTACACTCAGCACCTTTTTTTAAAGATACATCTAAGAAAATCTGCAGAGAACTACTTCTTTTCTTGTAATAACTATGTTATATTTCCATTGTGTGAAGACTTTACTATGTGTCCATTCCATTACTGATTATTCTTATGTTAAAACAGTGCTACCATGAGTACCCTATGAATGTCTTCTTGTTTGAATGTTTGGATTTCTTTGATGTAGATATCAGGAATTGGAACTGCTGGAAAAGATTATATATATCTTTTTATTATATATATGATATTATTATATATAATATATATATCTTTTATTATATATATCTTTTTAAATATTTTTAAATATTTTATTTTATTTCATTTTTCAGTGTTCCAAGATTCATTGCTTATGCCTCACACCCAGTGCGTTTTTTATTAGGTTAGGCAAATTGTTCTCCCAAGTGTTTTGGTTTTTTTTTTTAAAGATTTTATTTATTTGACAGAGAGAAACACAGCCAGAGAGGGTACACAAGCAGGGGGAGTGAGAGAGGGAGAAGCAGGCTTCCTGTCAAGCAGGGAGCCCCATGTGGGGCTCGATCCCAGGTCTCTAGGATCATGACCCGAGCCGAAGGCAGTCGCTTAACCAACTGAGCCACCCAGGCGCCCCTCTCCCAAGTGTTTTAATGAATTGTGTGGTTGTTTTTCTCCAATTGAAAAGGTATAATAGTCCTCACCTCCCTGTATTCTTGTCAACATACTTTAATCAGACTTTTAATTCTTTGTTGACTTGATAGAAATGAAATAGTAATTTCTTTTAATTTATTTTCCTCTGATTACTATAGAAGTTGATATTTTATATATTCACTGACCATGCCTAATTCCTCTTCTTTAGAGTACTATCTTTTATATTCTTATCTATTTTATATGGGATGTTTGCTTTATTTATTTGTAGGAGTTCCCTATGTAACTGCAAAGTCTATTATTTTCTTGCTTATTTTACAAATACATCCTTCATCTCATTTTTAATTTTGTAGTGAGGGTCACATGCAGGCTAAAATTCCCCTCCTATTACTAATATTTTAGGAATTTTTATTTCTAATTATCAAATTACTTTAATGACTCTAGATCTATTTGGTTTTTCTATTTCTTCTTGAGCTCTTTCTGATAATATATTTTGTTCATTAAGTTGTTCCTTTTTCTTTTTTAAAACTTAATGGCTCAGCATAATTTTTCTTAATAAAATTTTAATTTCTACTGCCTCTGTAGATATATCTGCTTTTTAATCTTTCATTTGATTGTTTTTATTGGTTTCCTAAAATATTATCAAAAGCTTGGTGGCTTAAAACAATAAAAATATATTCTCTTACAACTCTGAAGGTTGGAAGTCTAAAATAATTTACACTGGACTAAAATCAAGGTGCCGGCTGCTCTAAATTCTTCTGGAGGTTACAGGGAACAACTGTTTTCTTGCCTTGTCTGACTTCTAGAGACTGTCCTAAGTTCCTAATCACATCGCCTCTTCTTCCTCTGGTTCTGTCCTCATATCAGTTCTCCTCTAAC
The DNA here is from genome assembly GCA_004023965.1 of Spilogale gracilis. Classification (NCBI taxonomy): domain Eukaryota; kingdom Metazoa; phylum Chordata; class Mammalia; order Carnivora; family Mephitidae; genus Spilogale; species Spilogale gracilis. Next base: position 7,565 of record PITA01010115.1, read on the forward strand.
TCTACTGCTTTCATCTTATAAGGACCCTTCTGATATGTTGGGCCCACCTGGATAACCCAGAATAAACTCCCCAGCATAGGTCCATAAATAACCACATCTGCAAAGGTGGATCCTTTCCTTCCTTCATCCTTCCTTCCTTCCTTCCTTCCTTCCTTCCTTCCTTCCTTCCTTCCTTCCTTCCTTCCTTCCTTTTATTTCTTTCTTTCATCTCTGTCAGAGAGATGAAAGGGCAGGTGTTCCAAAATGTAGCACAATGGCATATTGATTATTGATTATTTTGAACTGAAGCTCTTTGGGAAACAGCAGATGAAAGGACACTCAGCCCCTCCTCTGTCCCCCTGAAAACAGGAAACAAATCTCTCATGTGAAAAATACCCTCCCTGTAACTAAGAAATAAAAAGACATCCTTATCACCAAAGATAGGGACTTTAGAACCAGATAAGCTGTGGAAACAAACCTTGTTACTGTCAGCTCAAATTCTGCTTTGAATTCCTTATTAATAAAGTTTCCAAACATCTGGGGGTTTTGCCCTCCAAATTCTTCACAAACCTATATTCTCCTTGTTTAAATTGTATTAAAACTGCCTGCTTTGGTCATTTCTTTGGGTCTCAATTTCATTATTGGGCCTCCATGTGCATATAATAAAGCTTGTTTTTTATCCTCCTGTTGATATGTCTTGTCTCAATTTAATTTCTAAACTAACTGGAAGAAGCCTGGGAGTAAAGAAGGAAACTTTTTCCTCCCCTACATCATGTAAGATAATATATTCACAGATTGCAGGGAATATGACATGAATGTCTTCGAGGGTCATTATTCAGCCTACTACATTGTGCAAGTATTTTCTAATTTTTCTATTACTAATATTCTCAATACTTTTCAGTTCATTAAAAATAGTCAGCATTGGATTTTCCCATTCATTGCATTGGTTTTGTTTCTGTTTGATTAATCTTTATGCTTTATTTTTAATTAAAGTATAATTTATACAATGCAATAAATGAGTCATAAGTATAAAGTTAGAGGCGTTTAAAAAATCGCAGACTTAGAAGCTACACCTCCATCAAGCCATGGATCATTTCCTTCATTCCACAAGCTCCCTTGTGCGCCACCCAAGCCGTTCCCAGCCCACAGAGGAAACCATTGTTCTGCTTTATCTTACTACAGATTTGTTTGCTTATTTTAGAATTTCATATAAATGGAGTCAAACTATATGCATCATTTTGTATCTGGAAATTTTTGCAAGGCATTATGTCATTGACATTTATTCATGCTGTTATGGGTATCAGTGGTTCTGTCCAATTTGTAACTGAACTAATATTCATACTAATGTTGTATATATACAGCACAGTTTATTTCATTTGTTTATGTATATTTTCTCTAGTTTATTGCTATTATGAGTAAAGCTGCTGTAATATCTGTATACCTATCTTTTTGTAGACATGCTTTCATTTCCCTTGGGGAAATACCTAGAAGTGGAATCATTGGGTTATGGTAGATGTAGGTTTAATTTTACAAGAAACTGACAAAGTGGTGGCTCAGTTTACACGCCAATCAGAAATGTTTACAAATCTGGTTGTCTCGCATGTTTGCTTTTTATTTTGAAATAATTTTAGACTCACATAGAAATTGCAAAACATTGCAGTGTTCTCTTGTACAGTTATCCAACTTTCTCCAATGACATCTGACAATAACCATAGTACAATAATCAAAGCCAGAAAACTGAAGTTGAGACAATGCTATTCGCATAGATCTTACTTGGATTCACCAGTTTTTACATAAATTCCTTTTTTAATGCATAAGAACTCTAGAGAAATTCTCTTTCCACACCCTCCTATCCCTGCAACCCCTGGCAACCACTGATCTCTTTTCCATCCCTATCATTTTGTCCTTTTGAGAATGTTGTACAAGTGGAATCATATAGGGGCGCCTGGGTGGCTCAGTTGGTTAAGTGATTGCCTTTGGCTCAGGTCATGATCCTGGAGACCTGGGATCGAGCCCCACATCAGGCTCCCTGCTCGGCGGGAAGCCTGCTTCTCCCTCTCTCACTCCCCCTGATTGTGTTCCCTCTCTGGCTGTGTTTCTCTCTGTCAAATAAATAAAATCTTTAAAACAAACAAACAAACAAAAAACAAGTGGAATCATATATATGGAATCATAATAATCCAATAAGTGAAATCATACATTGTGTATCTTCTAAGACTGACTTTTTGTACTCAGCATAATGCTTTTGGGATCCATCCAGTTTGTTGCCTGTATCAATAGTCTGTTCCTTTTTATTACTAAATAGTATTCCACTGTATGAAAATACTTTAGTGTATTTATCCATTGGCTCAATGAAAAAGATTTGGATGGTGTGCAGTTTTTGGCTATCACAAATATAGTTGCCATGAACATTCATGTACAGATTTTGGTGTAAGTTTATCATTTCTCTAATATATGTACTGAGGATCATGATTGCTGCATTGTAAGGTAAGTGAATGTTTAATTTAATGTGAAACCTCCAAACTGTTTCCCAGAGGGACTGTACCAACTCCCAGACCCTATATATGATGACTCGATTTCTCTGCCTATTTGCCAGAACTTGGTATTGCCAGTGTTTTTTATTTTAAGCCGTTCTGCTAGATGTGGTATGGTATCTTTCTGGGGTTTTAATTTGTATTTCCCTAGTGGCTAATGATGTTGAACATCTGTTCATATACTTATTTATGCTAATTTGCTAATTTGCTAATTTCTCTACCACATATCCTTTTTGGTGAAGTGTCTGCATGAGTCTTTTGCCCATTTTTAATTGGAATGTTTGTTTCCTTCCTATTGAATTTAGAAAGTTCTTTATATTCTGAATACCAGGCCTTTGATGAAAGTGTATTTTGCAAATATTTCCTGCCAATCTGTGGTTTGCCTTTTTTGTTCTCTTAACTGTCTTCCATAAAACAGATGTTTTTAATTTTGGTGAAATCTAGGTCATTGATTTTTTTTTAATGGGTTGTGCTTTCAGCCTCTTGTCAAAAATCCCTTTACCTAGTCCTAAGTCATGAAGATTTTCTTTTATATTTCTCCTAAAAGAAGTATAGTGTTACATCTTACATTTGGGTGTATGATCCATTTTGAGATTGTCCTCAAATTTTTGAATAAAGGTGTGAGATTTAGGTCAAGTTTCAATTATTTGCTTATGAACATCTGACTGTCCCTACACCGTTTGTAGCTAAGACTATCTTTCCTCCATTGAGCTCCTTGAAACTTCTCTCAAACATTCAGTTGTCCCCACTGGTGTGGGTCTACTAGTCTACTTGTACTCAGCAGCACCAAGTAGTTAATAATACTCTTTTGTTATCTTTTTAGTGTAGAATCTGGGGTGTGGTTTTGTTCTTCATTCCTTACATTTATAATTTCTGTCTTCTTTTTTTCTCTTTGATAATTCTCACTAGGTGTATCAATTTTATTAATCATTTTAAGAAAATAAACTTTTAAGTTTTATCTCCAGTGTTTATTTTGTAGTTTATTACTTTGAGTTTCTTTTTTTTTTTTTTTTTAAGATTTTGTTTATTTGACAGAGAGAAACACAGCGAGAGAGGGAACACAAGCAGGGGGAGTGAGAGAGGGAGAAGCAGGCTTCCGGCCGAGCAGGGAGCCCGATGTGGGACTCGATCCCGGGTCTCCGAGATCATGACCTGAGCTGAAGGCAGTCGCCCAACCAACTGAGCCACCCAGGCGCCCCTTACTTTGACTTTCTAATTATTTTTTTCTTTTAGCTTATGTTGGGCTTAATTTCTTCTTTTTTTTACATCTTTTGTTGAAAGCTTAGAGCAGTGTTTTTCGACTTTTCTTCTTCAAGAATATAACTATCTAAAACGTTAAATTTTGTGGGTGAAGGGGATTAAGAGCTCACTTATCAGGAACACTGAGTCATGTGTAGAATCGTTGAATCACCATATTGTACATTCGAAACTAATATAGCACTCTAGGTTAGTTACACTGGAATTAAAATGTTAAATTTCCTTCTATGTAGTCTTTTAGATACATCCCATATATATTTATATTTTATGTACTGTAATAAAAGTTATGTGAATGTGGTCTCTCAAAATATCTTATTGTGCTGCAGTCCCCTTTTTTTTCTTTCTTTTTCTTTTTTTTTTTTGTAAAGATTTTATTTATTTGACAGAGAGAAACATAGCCAGAGAGGGAAGACAAGCAGGGGGAGTGAGACAGGGAGAAGCAGGCTTCCTGCCGAGCAGGGAGCCTGATGTGGAACTTGATCCCGGGTCTCCAGGATCATGACCTCAGCCGAAGGAAGTCGCTTAACCAACTGAGCCACCCAGGCACGCCCCCCCCCTTTTCTTTCTTATGATGGTGTGAGATGAGAAAATGTCTACATGATGAGATGAAGTGAGGTAGGCACTGTGACCTAGAGTTAGTTTACTATTGACCTTCTGACAATATGCCAGAAGGAGGGTCATCTGGCTTCCAGACTGTGGTTGATTCTGGGTAACTGAACCACAGAAAGCAAAAGTGAGCTTAAGAAGAGACTACTGTATTTCTAAGTTTAGTACTTCAATTCCAAGTACTGGACAGTTTCTCAAGACATTTTTTTGCAACTGATTTTCTCAATCAATTTCACTTTAATTAGAGAATAAACTCTATAAAATTTCAATCCTTTTAAATGGATCAAGAATTTTTTTGCGGCCATCCTGTGTGTGTGTGTGTGTGTGTGTGTGTGTGTGTGTGTGTGTGTGTGTTTCCTCTCCACAGCAGGGTGTGGCTGGAGCCTCAGCCTCAGGTTTGGGGACAGGCTGCAGGTTCCTGAGGAGCACTGTGCTCTTGCTGCACAGAAGTAGGTGGCTGAGTCCCCAGGCTGGGGAGCCAGGATGCACAATGAGAATTGCTTGGCGCTTACATTGACGGAAACTGTGAATCTTCCATCTTCCTTTGTACTGTCAACCAACAGCATGCTTAGCAATAATTCAAGGCCTTTTCCAGGGTATTGTCGGTACCATAGGAAGTAGTCAAATGCACTGTTCATGAAAGTACAGTTCAGAGTAGAAATCTCTCCTTCCCAGACTGTCAGAGATAGAGGGACCTGTTTCACCTGCTGCTGGCCACTCTTGTCCTTCTGCTGGCCACTCACCCCTGCTTCAAAAGATAACAAGAAGTCATTAGGTCCCCAGATTTATGTTTCCCTACCTGCATGAGGTTGTCTGTATCCCAAAGTCCTCATCCTCCCAGATTAATGACATATCCTGGAGCTCCGCAACTCACAGCCTAGCTGAAGCCATAGAATTAAAATGGATGTTCTCAGGATCCTGGTCATTCCTCCTGATACCAAAGCTCCGTGCCAGCTCAGCTGGTCCTCTGGTCTCCCGGGCCTGTTAGGACTCCAACCTAAAGTTCACACCTGTGTTTAATTCCTTCAGCAGGCTCCGCCCCTTCACAAATGCATTCACTTGAAGCTATTTCTGTTAAAGGAAGCACTTCTTCATTTTGCCCTAACTTAGAATGGCTGAAAATACTTTCACTAAGAATCACATATTTCCTCCTTAGTACACAGATTAGGATGAGTTTAGAATATCTTTCCTCCAAACCTGTCTTCCTTTTCCTCACACCTCCTAAAATGTTAAAAATCATAAACTAAGTCAGCTTAATATGTCAATAGAGATTACATTTATGGTGGGGAAGAGAGGGACTCCTATGAAGAAGTCACAAGATCAGTTTGTTTAGGGGCATTTCTTGCTTTATTACAAGTACTAATTAAAGCCTATTAAAGACACACAAAAGGTATAATATCCCATTACAAGCTAGGGTAATGGAGCAGAGCATAAAGAATATATAGTCCTTTTCCCCTTAGGGAACTTAAATTTTATTACAATTTTTCAGATATGTCCGTATTTTCCATGATCCTAAGAAATGATAGAAAGTAATTAAATCAATTTCAATTTCTTTATATTTCTTCTAAAATAGAAATCAGGTAAATTAAATATTTCTAAGAATATGCCTGAGAAAAAGAAGTTAGGAAGTACTGGAATTATCTGTCCTTCAGGAACTTTGATCTCCAGCTGGGTACAAGAGAATGGAAAGATTCTGCAGATTTCAAAAGACCTGGGGCCTTGACCAGTCAGTGGTGTGGCATTTTGGTAGCTGTGTTTGAATACACGTGAAGCTTTTCTTCACACTTTGTCCTTATGGGTAAAATATGAAGAATCAATTTGGCTCTAGATGTTAACACAGCAGGACACAGAGACAGAAATTGAAGATAAATTCCAAAACAGCCCTAAAAAAAGGGTGATCTGCATTATAAATAATAGAAATTAGAAGAAATAAGAAGCACATCTTTTATTCTGAAGCACAGAGAAAATTTTGTTGCATCTGTAGTTGATATTATCTCAACTCTAATAGAAAATAAACATATCATAATCCAACAGGAGCCAATGTGAAGAGTCCCCATTCTTAGTTCTACAATCTAATTTCATTCCAATCCAGTACCACAGAGAGACTTTTTATTGTTTGCTGAGTTTGTGTTTTTTTCTTTTTCATTTATTCATTCTTTAATGCGTATCTCCAAAATACATTAACTGAGTGGCTGCTGAGTGCCTACTAAATCGACTATTTAGGTAGATGGATGGATAGGTGAGTAGATAGTTGCATAGATACATAGACAGATGATTGATAGATACAAATTGAAGCAAAGTAGGAGATAATAACGGTTTATTAAAATTTTTAAAGATTAAAATTGGGGCTAGTTGATCCTGTGAGTGTGAGACTGATGTTAATCTTCTCTGAAGCAGCACTGCCTCTTGGTGGCCATATGGAATATTACACTGAACAATTTTCCACAGCTTCTTAAAGGTTTGTGTTCAGAAATCTCTGGATCAATCAGAGCACTGAAGTAAGTGGCTGAGACTTCTTGAGCCAGTGATTTCTTCGGATGGAGGAGATTTTGTTCTTGTTGAGTTCTCCTAGGAAGTCTTTGGGGCTATTTACTGAGGTTTATCTCAGATGGACCTGGGGGTGGTGGTTGCGAGGCTGGACCTACAAAGAAGCAGCAGGACTGTCAATCTCACCTGCCCTAGGGTCATTTCAGATGCAGAAATTGGCCCTCAGGCTGAGTCACTTCTTGGGTTCTCCTTCATCCCATAATACCATACAGGTATCTCAGGGAGAGCCCTTTATATGGAAGAGAACATGTTCTCAAATAAATTCTAATGTAGACAACTGTTCTATATCTTTGCCAAAATATAATATAGTCATCTATTTTTTTTTCAGCTAACATAATGGTCGTGTAGTGATCTTGTTGTGGTATTACCCTATGTTTCTCTGATGACTTACGATGTAGAAATTTTGGCAAACATTTTTCATAAAGAGCCAAATAGTAAATATTTCAGGCTTTGCAGGCCTTTCAGTCTCTGCTGTAACACTCAACTCTGCCATAACACTCAACTCTGCCATTGTAGCATGAAAGAAGCCACTGATGATACAAAAATACACAAGCATTGCTATGTTCTAATAAAACTTTATTTGCAAACATAGGTGACTTGCCAGATTTAGTTTCTGGGCCACATTTTGTTGACCCCCCCATGTAGAGCATCTTTTTGTGTGCTTATTGGTCTTTCATATATCTTTTGTGAAAAGTATGTGCAAGTATTTTGACCATTCTTAACCTGGATAATTTATCTTTTAACGGAGATCTTTTTTAATGGAGTGTTCATGATTCAATGAAGAATCTTATCGCTATGTGGACACGATCACCCATCACTATACAGTCCACAAATGATTTGAAAAATCTGACTTTGGAACCAGCAACTTAGCAGATGTACAAAGTAGTAAACATCACGATTCTGACTAGAATGAGCTGCAAAGAGAAATTCGTTTTCCCGTAACATAAATGTTGATTTTATGAGTTCTGATATCATGTCAACTACTGCTGATGCTGAGTTTCAAACAAGAACAGACATCTTTGATGTTAGGTTTGTTGTGGGTGTAGGAAAAAGATAGTAAAAGATTTTTAAAAAATTTAATTGCCCAAGTCCAAATATTTCACAAGAAAATATGCAAACTGTGTCAAAGAATAAGGCAAACTGTGGTGGGATTTATGCTCTAGAGCTCTCCACAAAATCAGACTGATGGAATGTCTGGAACATCATCCGAAATTTGACCCTTTCCTTTTCAGGTGCACAAATCCTCATTGCAAGGTGGGCCTCTGGGGAATAGGACTGAAGACAATGGCTACCTAAGTTGTTCATTATTTTCTGTTGGTAGAAAAATAGTCATATTCTTATAATTGTGTTATCTTCAATAGATGTGATGTGCCTAATGTGGGAAGCGAAGACAAGAGAAAAATTAAATTTCCTATTCCTACAGCCCGTCGACAAGTCTTTGAAGCAGGCAGAGTGACCGTCTGGGAGCTCAACTGCCTCTATGTTAAGCTTTGCTGAAGGCAAAAGGCGATCCTAGCTTAACATTATCCCAACCCCCCAGGATCCCGAAAGTCTACTTTAACATATAAAAATTCCTTTGGAAACTTCCTTTATCTCTGTCCCCCAAGATATATGTTGGCAGTTATTCCCCAAGCATATGACCTACCCATATACATCTGAAGGGTCTCATGACTAAGATTTTACTAGACAGTAATAAATGACCTTTTCCTAACAATAGCTAGTCCCCTCAAGTTCCTGGAAACCTTGTTTCCAGATTCCTTCAAGACTTACCCTATTCCTGACCTCCTCCCAAAGTGAAAGTATATAATGGGCCCCTCTTCCTGACCCCAGTGCAGCTCTCTCTGCCCACGGGTCCTGTTCCCATATTTTAATAAAACCACCTTTATGCATTTCAGACATCTCAAGAATAATTTCTTGGCTGTCAGCTTTGAACCTCAACCATTTCCTATCTCATAACTACACTGCTGGACTTTATAAAAATCAACACTATTGTGTTTTCTATTAAAGAGTCAGAAACTCAGAGATGAGCTTTAGTTTTCATTTATTTTGGATAACAGCACTAAGCCCTAAGTATTTGATTTGAGAAAAGATATGGTATTCCTATTTTTAACCATTAATCCTCTCCGAATACATGGTTGTTTTATGATAATGATACACGGTGTGTCTAATTGTATCTGGGGCAGGGTTAGGCTAAAAGCAAGATGATGGCTTTCTTTCTCGGTGGAGAAAATCAGTGTATCTCAAACAAGAGCTGAACTTTTGACTGTTCCCTGTGTAGGCCTATTCTGTGTGCTAATAACATGAACAAGAGGCTGTAAATTCCAGAAGGACAGTGTGAGTAGATCTGACGTAGTTTGGGAATATTGGTGAGGTGAGGTCCAGAGCCGACAGCCAAGGAAGAATTTTTGAGACGTCTTTGATGCAAAGAAGTGGTTTTATTAAAGCGCGGGGACAGGACCTGTGGGCAGAAAGAGCAGCTGCCCCGCAATGTACGGAGCGATTGATCATGTACTTTGGGGTTGCGGGAAGTAAAGGTAAGAGAAGTTCCGAAAGGATCTTCAGAAGCTAAAGAAGACCCTCAGGATCCCAGAAGCCTTGCTATTGTCAAACGAAGACTGCTTTTCCCTTTAACAAGGTGTCAACATTAAGACAGTCGGGAGCTTCCTGGAGGAACATTATACTCTGCCCACCTCAAGTATTTGTCAATGGGCTGCAGGTTATACACATGTTTTTATCTACATTTTTTTTCTACTTTTGTTCCCACATCAGATCCATGGAAACTGTTCCCAGCCAAACAACCATAACTGGCAAAAACTGGTAGAATTATTTTTTAAAAAGTAAAGTCTCTGGTTATTGTCCTAATGGCATACATCAAATAAAAAAAGGGCACATAGAAAAATACTTATTCAGGAAGATCTACTCCATCTTTAAAAACAGAAGGAGTCTGTGGCAAGAGAGCCATGACCCACTTCCCGCCCCCTCACCCGACCCTGGCTCAGGATGATGGAAGCTCTATGTTGGATGGGAATAACTGAAGACACAGGGGTCCTTGTCACAACTCCTGATGTGAGACTGAGCTATCTCCCTGGGAGAGGCTGACTGCCACCATCTCTTATGTCCCCCAGCTCTTTGCTACAGAGTCTCCGTTACAAGCAAGAGAAACCAGAATATCTACTTTTCACCCCACTCGCAGGACAGAAAGGCTCTACTCTAGAAATGACGGACTGAGAATACTGGATCCCCGCTGCCTCCTCCCCCCTCGCTCATAGAGTGGTGGTTCCATGCTGGGAAAGCAAGCCCAGAAGACCAGAAGCTACCGCCCGACCCAGCACAATGCTCCTAAAGCGGGAATATCACTCTGAGAAATGCAGACTACTGTCCTCTCTCAGAGCTCCAGGGTAGTGGCACACAGGTTATGCCCCAGGAGAGAAGAGGGTATAAGAAGAAAGCTCTTCTCTAGAGAAGACTTTATCTGGAACAGAGCATTGGGAAATTCAAGTTTAAGGTTACAAAAAGCGGAGATTTTGGTTGTAAGCAATTAATTAGGGAGGTAGCTCAAGGACAGCAATAAGCTAAATCATGAAGTAGCTAGAAATTTAACAGGAAAGAGAGCTAGGAAGAATCCTCCAGGCATCAGACAAGCCTCAGTTGATAAATGTCAAAGACTACCTCTATGAAGTGGCTTGGAGCAACTTATGCCCAATGAGACATTGTTAAAAATGGCAGAACAATCATCCGACACTTAATTGAGGCCAGTGGCAAGATGTCATACAAATAGGGGCAGAGACTGTACTTCCCACAGATCAGGGAAAAGGACTACCAAAGGGGGTCTTGCTGAAACCACTCTCATACCTGCATGTCTGGGCACACACCCAAGACTGTGTTCTTCTAGAACCAATGTCAGAGGCTACACACCGTCGGGAAAATTGGCTTAACTGAAAGAATCAAGTCACCAAACAAGTAAACAAACAATAACAAGCCCTAAAAGGGGTGGGGAATGGAGGTCCAGAACTGCTCTAATGCATGTGGTCTGAATAATGGCCCCCAACGATATCCAGGCCCCAGTGTGCTGGGTGTCTGAATATGTGAACTAATACGGCCAAAGGGATTGGGTATGTGATTACTCTAAGGATCTTGATATGAATTATCCCGGATAATCTGAGTAGGGCCAAAATAGAATTAAAAGTGTCTTTATAAAAATGAGGTAAGAGATTTCACTCAAAAAGAGGACAGAGGTAGTAGAAGCAAGAGGCTGGAATGATTCAAGAAAGGGTCATGCGCCAAGGCATCCAGGTGGCTTCGGGAAGCTAGAAAAGGCAAGGAAATGGATTCTTCTCCAGAGCTTTTCGAAGGACTCCACCAGGCCAAGAAATTTTACTGGAGAGAGAAACTGATTTTAGACTTGTTGAGTCCAAAACTATAAAAAAAAAATTTGTTTTGTGTTCAGTGACCAAGTTCACATATGAACTTTCAGCAGAAAATTTTTGTTGTTGCTTTGCTGCACTAGTAGGATGGAAGGCAACTCTGCGGTTGTCTGTTGGGACACACTGTGCTGAGACAGACCCGAACACCCCTGAGACACCCAGCTAGGGGAGATCATTGTCTAGTAACATCTTATTGGAGTGATTTTTTCCTTCTTTTTATTGCTTTCATTTTTTGCCCTTTTGGAGTCCTGCCTACTGTGGCTTAAATGTTTAATTCTGTCTCCTTATTAACTACTCTGTGTGTTCCAAGTTAGAGGTTTATAGTGGATTATAGTGCAGAGAAAGAGATACCAGATTGAGAAGGGAAGATGAAGACCAAAGTCCCAAATCTGCAGGACCAACAAGCATCTGTTTCCAACTCCAGGGATGTGCAGCTGCTGCGTGCGGGCTCCCGATCTGATGGCGGCTGGAGGAGTAGCCAAGAGCTGCTGAGGGTTTGTGCACAGGCTGCAGGTGCGTGGGGAGCACTGTGGCTCCGCGGCACAGTAATAAGTGGCTGAGTCCGAGGTCTGTGACGAGGAAATGTACAGCGAGCTGCGGCGTTCCTTAGCGACTGTCGTCGAGTTTAATCTCCCATTCCTCTTTGTCCCCGAAGGAATGTAAAAGAGCAGGGTGAGGCGGCCCCCAGGATCTTGGCGATACCACTGCACATTGGTCGCAGAGGTGGAAAAATTGCACTGCAGCGTGGAACTGGCTCCTTCCGGGAGACTCAGGGCTGGGGGCTGCTGCTCCACCTCCGCGCCTGTCACACCTGATGAGAAATGGGGACACGGTCAAGGTGATGGTCACTGTAACACCTACAAAACCTGGAAGGCGTCTCCGTAGATTTGGCGGACAGAAAGTCTGCAAGACTTGTGAGTCCTTTCCCTCCTCCCTCCATAATACTGCAGCTACTAAATCCTTTCAGATTCCCCCGGGGACAATCCCGACTCACAGCAAACCCGGGTGCACAAAAGTCCCAGCACAGTGACCGATAGGGTCTTGATGGCGCTTTTCCTGGTTGACCAGGGCATTTTTCACCACAAGATATATTGAACTAAGCCCTGGAGAGTGAGTGTTACGACCAGTATCTGGAACTGTTTCTGCTCCTGTGGCCAATCAGCCTCACCCAAAGCACACTGCTCCGGCCTGGGACCCGAAGTCCCACCCCCCGCCCACTGAGAAGGAGCTGGGCTGGGGTGTGAATGACAAAGGGCGGTACTCTGATACTCCGGGAATTTTTGCTTGTAATCCTGGAAATCACAGCGTGGGAGAAAGGGGGAGATGCCCTGGGGAGGGAACCAGGCTTCATCTAAGCTAACGGGGGAGGGAGATCATAAAAGAATTTCTGCATTTTAAAATCTGAAACACAAGCATTCTGACTAAAAGATGTCTACTCACCTATGAATTAATTATATGAGTCATTTCAGTCGTGCCAAATAATAAAACCATAAATGTTATATATTACATACTTAATGAGTTCCTATTATTGGAATATGTGAAATATTTATGGCTTGAGATTCTCCTGGAATTACCAAGACTGGTGTAAATATTATTATGGGAAATGAACCTAATAAGACTGTAAATTGTGAGGGGAAAAAATAGGATCAATTTGGACATTATTTCTACATATTCACTTTGCTGCATAATATTTTGTTTTTCTAATTCTTGGCTGTAAAGTTTCCTGTGATTCACACTTGCAGTTCTGTGAATCTTTTTTCTACTTTCTCTATCTTCCTCCTCAATGTGCTTCTACATCCTCATTTTCTCCTTTTCTTTCCCTTAGCTTCTCTGTAGCCCTCTTTTTAGTTTTCTAGTTATAGGAAAGAGACAGAAAGAATACTTAAGAAAAGGTGACATGCAATGATTTAGGAATAATTTTGGATCTCTGACCCGAAGTTCCAATTTCCCCTGATCCAGAACATTCTTAGGCAGTAAAAATGAAACAAATCAGAAAAATCTGATTTCTGAACTTTGAAATTTTTCATCTTCCCTTTTACTTTATAGGACTCTCTGATCTAAAAGTCTTTTCTGATAGAGGTGGATTAAGGTAATGATACAAATAAAGATCATAACAATGTAAACACAGACACATGCATTATAGCTAGAAACTTCGAGTACTTGAATCAGGGCATAAGGCAGAGCTATACATTGAAATGAATATTCAGCTAAAAGCATATGTCTGACATACTCATAATGATTTAGTTTTTACTCATATACAATTATATACAATTATTCTTCTTTCTCTGTTAGTAGTACTATTCACAGCTAGGTCTGTGAGCATAGCTCTGGTTTAAGAAAAGCCTATAGTGCCTCCTAATGGGCTAGAACCTTTAAACAAACACCTCTTAGTAGATATACATGGCTGAGCCCAGCCTTCCTTGTCAGGGGTGACCTAAGGATTGACTTGAAACCACAGAAGTGTACACAAGGATGGAGAGAACCATGGGTGGCACCATGAGTCCCCCACAGTGCCTTTTTATGAAAATAAATACTTTTGTGTAATGTAATTTTAGGTAATGATGTGAAAACAAACTGCTTAATTCTTAGCTTGGAACCTATACAAAACGAAGCCGCCAATGCGCTTCCCCCACCCACCCACTCCAGTGTGATTCAACACAGTTTAGTCAATGTATTTAAGAGTGTTCCAGATTTGGGAAAATATAAAAATGAATTAGCCCCTAGATCTCCCTTCAGAGGGCTTGTGATAATAGTGAGGGAGACAAACATCTCTCACATGTAATAAAGGCCTAGAGGATGCAGCAATAAAAGCATAAATACTACGTGAACACCAAGACAACAACAATTACTTTAAGGCTCTATTATAGGAGGGAGCTCCATGGCAGATGTGATGCCGTATGCCTTCTATGCAGGTGACAAGAGTGGAGAGTAACAAAAGCAAAGGTGGGAGATCTTTGAAGAGTGGTCCATTATTTTAAATACAAAGAACAGAGAAGATGAGCAAGTAGGTGGACAGGACCATGCATCTCTCTCTCTCTCTCTCTCTCTCTCTCACACACACACACACACACACACACACACACACAGATACACACACGAATAAATGTATTAAAGCATTCAGGAGTCTCTATCCCTCAGACACTTGGATCTGGGCACAGTCTGCAACCTTAAGTAACTACTCATTCCATTTAGGCTCAGGGAAAAGCTTTATTCACATACCTAACAGTTGCTGCCGAAACTGCATTTGACTATCAGAAAAATCTGTAAACTGTGCTGCTGCGGATTTTGCTTTGGAATTTGGGTGTATTTGAGGGGAAAGAAAAGAAAAAAAAAATCAATGAACTTACCTAGTTTTCCTTTCAGATGGCATAGATACAATAGGGTCTTACATAATGAAATAGTATATCCAGGGAGCACTAAGGATCCATTTTCTTGCTTCTCTATGTACCCACCTGTGACCTTTCTTTTCTATGTATCTATCTGTGGCTCTGAGGGTTGCTCCTATCAACACAGGACTCATAGCAGTTGCTCATGATGGCTGGGACTCTTTGCAGAATTTACCAGTACTAATCTTTTTTTTTTTAAAAAAAAAGGGGGGGGCGGGCGCCTGGGTGGCTCAGTTGGTTAAACGACTGCCTTCGGCTCAGGTCATGATCCTGGAGACCCGGGATCAAGCCCCGCATCAGGCTCCCTGCTCGGTGGAAGGCCTGCTTCTCCCTCTCTCACTCCCCCTGCTTGTGTTCCCTCTCTGGCTGTGTTTCTCTCTGTCAAATAAATAAAATCTTAAAAAAAAAAAAAGAATTTACCAGTACTACTTCCAAATGATGCATATTTATTCTAGACCAAACTGCACAAAAAGTGGTGTTATTTACTTTAATAACTAGATGAACATTGACACTAAAACTGAATAACCTTATTTTTAGGGAAAAAAGTCTATAAGCTTAAAAGTTTTAAATAAACTTTCAGTTTTAAATATTTTATTAAAACTGTTATTTTTTGTATTTTGCTTTTGTGTCTTGATAATTTTAAAAGAAAAATAACTGTTTGAAAACATATAATTTCAGTTTGTGCTCTTGTCTCAGACTATAAATAAAGATGGATTTGGATAGTCAAGGAATGGAAAACAAGGGCCATCATATTTTTACTGAAGTCAGGTGATCTGAAGACACTGAAGATCAGGTGACTTGCTCAAGAATATTGCAGATGTTTATTAATGGCACGGTGAGAAAAAGTGTAGGAAAGAAAAGATGATGGATTCACTAATTATTACTGGACATTTAACGGGTATTAGAGAAATTGAATTAGAGGAGAGAAAAAGAGGGGAGCAGTAACCTGGGCGTGTCTGATAAAGAAAGGCTGGTCACTCATAGAGCCAACAAGCCCAAGATTTCACATGGAACCCCAACATGACAGGGGGGTTCGATTTATCGTTACCAAGGACCGCTGGATAAAGAAGGCCCTTTCCCCTTCATTCTAAAGGTCACCTGTATGTATCCTTACACTGTTAGCTTTAATTAGGTCCATTCTCAAATATTTTAGTCATGGTGTTAAAGTTCTTTGAGGAAAGAGGCCTCTCAAGATACTAGTAAGACATTTTGGAGATAATACAGGTTGACATAAGCAATTGCCCTGGTTTCTGCACAGCAATTCTCTGATTTGTCTTATGCCAACTCGCATGGCCAACCTCAAATCATGTTTGCCCATCAGTATTTCAAAAAAAATTTTTTTAAGAGTCTTATTTATCTATTTGAGAGAGAGCATGAGCAGGGAGTAAAGGCAGAGGAAGAGATAGAATCAGGATCCCTGGGAGCCCAGTGTAGGACTCGATCCCCAAGACACTGAGATCATGACCTGAGCTGCAGGCAGACACTTAACCAACTGAGCCACCCAGGTGTCCCTCAAATGACAACAGAGCAAGCAACTTCCTCCAGCTGGTTGAAAATCCTATGGTTTTATTCCCTCTAGAATCCTGACTCTAGAGGCTAAACATGCTGCACTTCAAAAAACAGCAGTCCTGCCTTGGCAAAATGGAAAACAAGGAAAAAGGGAAAAATACATAAGATGTCTACAGAAACCAAACACTTCCCAGGATTCTGTATTCTCTGCATTGCTTCTCTTCACAGAACATGTCAACTTCCTGAAAATAGCTCAGTGGAGACCCTGAGTCTTTTAAGTTAACAATGTCTCAGGTTTGTGCTCAGCTCCCCCTGCAGTCCCAGACACTGTGTCACTCACGGCACAGAAGTACGTGGCCGTGTCGCTCCCGTGGGCTGAGGGTTTCCTCAGGTGGAACGAGGTTTCACTCTCCTTAAATTCAGCCTTGAAACCTTTGATGCCTTGAACCAGGGTGTCCCCTATTATGTACAGGAGGACAAGCTGGAGGCCGTGGTTGGGGTGCTGCACGTACCAGTAGAGATTCGGCCGAAAAGGAGATGAGTAGTTGCATCTCAGCTCCAGAGGGGATTCTTCAGACACAGTGACATGGGCATCAGGCTGGGTCACCGACTGAGCTCCGGTTCCTCCTGAAACATCAATGCTGAGTCAGTGAACTCCACTAAAAGAAAAGGTCTATGTTCCGAGTCAAACCCAGACCAATGTTTTATTTGTGGCCAAGGGAGTTCAATGGAATGTTACTCACTTAGGAACAGAAGCGCCTCGACTGTCAAGATGAACACGAAGGTCATGGCCGAACACTGAAGAAGCAGGGAGTTTCTTCCTGGGAAATTCCTCCCAAAGAAAATAAATGAAATAAGATCTAATGACTGGGGTACTTGAATCCAGATGGCTCTGAGGTTGAGGAGGAATGAGAGGGGATTTAGCTTCCTTCTTCTTAGGGAGTGTTAGGAAGAGATGCTCTCTAGGCAAGACTGTCTGCCCTGGGTGTTTGAGATTCTTTACACGCCATTGGCTAAAACTGCCACTAGAACAGCTCTTTAAGCGGAAGGGAAAGGTTTTTGTGGGCGTATTCTGAGCTTTTACAGAAAAACCATTTCCAATTTCAGCAACAGCGCCCTCTAGGGACCAAGCTGAGCTAGGACACATTTATGTTTTTTGTGAGCCTTCCTCACATATTCCTGACCTTCTATGGTTGAATTTCAAAGCATTATGATTATGTACAGAGAAGAACCTATGTTTCATAGGCCCTGAGACTTAGAAAACAGGGCTTTTTATTTTTTTAATTTTTTACTTCAAGTTTTTATTTAAATTCTAATTAGTTTAATACATGGTAAAATTGGTTTCAGATGTAAAATTTAGTGATTCATCACTTACATATAACATCCAATGCTCATCATATAACAAGTGCCCTCCTTAATACCCATCACCTAAAATGGGGGCTTTATAAAAGAACATAAAATTTTGAATAAAAAGTTGGGAACAAAATATTTTTTTTACAATGAGAACTAAAATCACAATACATTACAAATTTTATAAAACGAATACCACCACCATCACAAAATTTAGAAAATTACATCATATTATGTAATTTATGTAATAAATAAATAACTGCTTTTATGTAATACTTTTTGTATTTATGTAATATTTTTTGTTCCTTTGTCTTTTGGCTCCATACTTTTTAGTTTTCTCTTCATTTGACAATAAATTTATAATGTTTCCTAGATAGAAAAAAAAGGTAATTCAGTCTTTACTCCTAGCATGACTGAGCATAAAAAAAGTTTTTTAATTCACAGTGCCTTATGATAATGCTACATAAATTTTTAGGATTATAGTCAAATTTTGGAAAACAACTATTAAGTTCCTATATACTATAAGATCTCATTACATTTCAAGTTTTCTTATGCTATAACAAATCTTAAGTATTATGAACTGATGATACTCATCGGCCTATTTATTAAGTCTGTATTAGTTTCCTATTGCTGTGTAGCAAATTACCATGAGCTTTGGTGACTTATAACAACACCCACTTAGTATCTCACAGTTTCCATAGGTCACACAGTTAAACAAGAACTCACAAGCCTACAACCAAGAAGTCAACTAAGGCCACCCTCTTGTCTGAGGTGTGGGGGTCCTCTTCTAAGCTCATGTGGTTGTTGGCAGAATTCATATCCTTGTGTTTGTAGAACTCATGGCAGCTTGCTTCTTTAAGCCTAGCAGGAGAACCTCTGATCTCAGGAAGAGCCTAAGCCCTCTTGTAAAGAGCACATAGATCAGGCCCACCAAAAAAAATCTTCCTTTTGACTAACTCAAAATAAAACTGCTTAGAGGCTTTAATTGCATCCACAAAATCTCTTTACTTCTGCCATATAAGTAACTTAGTCACAGAAGTGGCATCTATCATAGTCTAGGTCCTGCCCACACTCAAGGGGAGGAAATTGTACAGGGTGTATACGCCAGAGGGCAGACATCTTGGGTGTCACTTAGAGTTTACCTACCACAGTTGTTAATATCTTCACTGTACTGGTGTATTATGAGTTTTACATTGTCCCCATAAATATAAAAAGTTTGTGTCTAATCAGGAAGAAATTAATAAAAAATCTTAATAAATACAAGTGGACAAGGCCATTTTATACCAAAGGAAAACATAAGCAAAGACATCCTCCAACAAAAGGTAAGGAATCAAGTTTATACAGAGTGGGGTACACAGACAAAGTAACAGGAGGCAGTAAAACTATGAAAGTGGATTAGAACCAGCTAGAAAAGTAGGATAAGTTTTAAACACTGGAAAGTTGCCAACAGTAGACCATCAGGAGTTTAAAGAAACAAAGACTTGTTAAGGGACATTAGCAAAGGAACAACAGTAAGTGTAATATAAGATAATATATTATCTTAAAACTATCTTAAGTTTTGCTCAAAACTTGTCTGATGTTTAGCCTGTGAGAGCTTGCTAGGCACTTAAAAATATACTAATATGACACTGAGCCATGTACATAAGCCCCACCAAATCCAAATCAAATGTATCCTTAATTCAAGTTCACGTTAGCCAATTCCAAGTATGCTTGTGGTCAGTTTATCAGCACCTGACAGAAGTAGAATTAACTGACTGTGGTTATAATATCTTATTTTTGAAAAATTTACAAAATGTACGACCATGTGAGCACATTGTAGGGTCCTTCCCAGGGTCTTGGAAAGAACCAAGTAAGGGGCCCTGAAGTTTAAACTTGATTAACCTCACATTAAATCTGCCTTCAATCACAAAAACAATTATTTAGGAATTATTTGTCAGCTATATATTTCATAAGGAATATCTTAATATAACAATCTGTTGGATTACTAATTTTAGTCTTCATTTTAATATGAGTAAACCTAGCTTCACAAAAGTGAAATTATACAAGATCACAATACTTTTAAGTGGCAGAGCAGGAATTATAATCTAGATCTAACTCCAGACCCTGGTCTTATCTCTAGTCTCCTGGGCTACTGAAAGCCTAATTGAAGCCAGATGAGTAGATGGAATTTCCAAAGTACAGCATATGGATTGAGAGGGAAAGAGGGCCTACAGTAGGAGGAAGGCTCAAGATGTAGAATAATCAAAGTTTAGTATAAAAGGACACTGCAGAAGATCACCCAGATCTTAAATTAAAAAAAAAAAAAAAGATTTTATTTATTTATTTATTTGTCAGAAAGAGAGAGAGAACATAAGCAGGGGGAGCAGCAGAGGGAGAAGCAAGCTCCCCATGGAGCAAGGAGCCTAGTGCAGGACTCCATCCCCTAATGCAGGACTCCTGGCCCAAAGGCAGATGCTTAACTGACTGAGCTACCTGTGTGTCTCCTGATCTTTCATTTTTAAACGGGAGATCAGAGTGCCAGAGAGAGAGAAAGTTTCAAAAAAGGAAAGAGTAGGAGCGACTGGGTGGCTCAGTTGTTGAGCATCTGCCTTAGGCTCAGGTCATGATCCTGCATGGGGCTCCCTGCTGGGCAGGAAGCCTGCTTCTCCCTCTCTTACTCCCCCTGCTTGTGTTCCCTCTCTAGCTGTGTCTCTGTCAAATAAATAAATAAAATCTTTAAAAAAATTAAAATATTTTTTTTAAAAGGCAAGAGTACCTAACACTATAGGAAGTGGCTGCTCTGAGTGTGGTAAGTAGCATGGCCATCACCAGGGGCTACTCTGAACTGTACCCTCTGAGACACTAGCCAAACTTCCTGAATCAGAATCTGCATTTTAGTAAGATTCATGTGCACATTAAAATTTGAGAAACAGTCACCTAGTGTTTTAATGTAAGTTAAAAAGAGCTTTTGGATTTAACAATGAAGAGGTTATTGAGGACTTCTGGAAAAACAGATTTGAAGAAGGATTGGGGCAAAAGCTAAATTGCATGGAGGTATGGAGGGAAAGACAGGTGACCAGATGGGAGCAGTTATGCCTTAGGAACAGGGAACCATGGAAAGGGACAGGGAGCCAGGAAATGGACTGGTGGAGGGAGAGGCATGGGTTTGTGGGGGGGGGAGTTTAGATTATTTTTTAAGATGAGAAAGCTTGAATATTTTAAATGATAAAAGCGAATCAGTGACCAAAAAAATAAGACTATGGAGTTTGGGTAATTAGAGTGGGCTGAGGTGCCCAAGAAGCGAGACAGAATGGAATGGATGAAGAGTCTGGGCACAGGACATTGCTTAAGAGGGATGCCTTTTACATTATTATGGAAGGGAAGGCAAATTATATGTACAAAAAGCAGCAAAGTTTTAGTTGGGATGCAGACAGTTGGAGACGATTCATTTAATGGTATCAATTGTCTTTATGATCATCTACCATGACTAATCAAAAGGTGGTGGCACATCATTTTGGCAGCATAGAGGCTCAAGGAAGATATTGTGGAGTAGGGGATGATAGCAGATAACAGAAACATAAAATATTTTCATGCACCATTTCATGTACAATCGGTATTAAAAACCATGACTATACGGAGACAACCTTCTGTATGGCTACATAAATTTTACCAGCTATGCTCATCAGTCAAGCAATATGATTAAGAAGGACAGTTGGTCCAGCAGGGGAATCTACCAGAAGTGTTTTGATGGTTTATTCTGCATCAGCTTCACTGGCCTGAGAAATGCCTGGATGGCTGGTGAACCTTTCCTTCCAGCAGAGACTAGCATTTGCCTGAGTAGAATGAACGGCACTCTGCTCTCATTGGTGGGGGCAGGTATGTTGTCCGGTCTATGGGGGGGGGGCGGTCTGAGGGGAACAAAAAGGTGGAAAAAGAGTAAATTTCTTTCGCTCTTACTTCTTATGTCTTCATGAACTGGACCATCCATCTTTTCTGTAGTCATGCAGCAGAGCTCCTGGTTCTCAGGCCTTTGGACTCAGTTATACCATTGGCTTTCCTGGGGCTCCAGGTTGTAGATGGCTGACGCTGGGACTTCTTGGCCTCTATAATGGGTGAGCCAACTACTATGATAAATCTCTCTCTCTCTCTCTCTCTCCATATATATATATATATATACACACACACACATATATACATATATATACACACACATATTTATATATATATATCCTATTAATTTTGTTTCTCTGAAGAACCATGACTAATACAATTGTCATAGGATAACAAATAGAGGAAGTGAGGTGAGAATATGAACATGAAGCAGTTGAAGAAATATGCCATGGAGAATGCTGGATGGGAAGGAAGAGAATATGGAAGATGAGACAAAAGACAGGAAGGAGCTGGAGGATCAGATGTTATCAAAGAAGAGATTTGGTGGGAGTAACTAAGTGAGAGAAATGAAAACAGATGACTGCCATCTGACAAAGTTGGACTTCAGTGATGGAAAAGTTGTGGCCCATGACTAGATTATTTGACATCTAGATGAAACAAAGTTTAAGACTCTTCTCCACTATACACAAAAATGTTTTGTAGTTATGGTATATTTGGGAGAAGGTTTATTTTCTTGATGCATTCTTCAGTTTTAATGTAAATAATTAACAATTTAATAAAGAAGGCTATTTTGATTTTTAAAATATTACCCAAATTCAATAAAAATGGTTGATCTGTGACTTAAATTTGCACTTAAAAATTACCCTTTAGAGTGTTCACTCTGTTTTATATTAAACACAAATAGAAGCTACAAATATCTCATGAATAACAAAATTGAGGAACTCAGTACTATGTTTCTCTCTGCAACCATTCTACTATTATTGTTTCAAATCTGTTTAAATGCAGAACTATGTAATGCCATAAGGTTTAGAAATATGAATTGCAGGAAGAGCAAGCTTAAACAATCACACAATGTTATGAATAACTATTCTGAAGAATTGTATCAGAAATTGTTCTGATAATTAAATGCATGAACTTTCATTACTGGGAACATGGAATAGATGTACTTTTCTCAGAGTCCTGTATGATTAAAATCCTGAACATTATGTATAAAATAAAAAAAGGTAGAGAGAAGAAGTCTGACCAGCTAGGGACTTCGACACCTGAGAAAGAATAACATGGTGAGTTTCCTGGGTTTTTCTTTTTGTCTCATTCCAGATTTGGAGCTGAGGAAGCTGACAATCAGGAAACACCCATGGGTTCATTCAGGAAGCAGCACAGCTCTCTCCTGAGCTCACTCACTCTCCTATCTTGAGAGTGTACTTCTCACTTTAATAAACTTGCTTGCTTGGGGGACCTGAGTGGCTCAGGAGGTTAAGCATCTGCCTTCGGTTCAGGTCATCATCCCCAGGTCCTGGGATTGAGCTCCACGTGGCGCTCCCCACTGACTGGGGAATGTGCTTCTCCCTCTATATCTTCCCTTCCCCCTGCTTGTGTTCTCTCTCTCTCATCTCTCTATGTCAAATAAAAAAATAAAATTAAAAAAAAATATATTTCTTTATTTAATGGAGAGTGAGAGAGAGTTAGCACAAGCAGGAGCAGTGGCAGGCAGAGGGAGAAGGAGAAGCAGGCTTCCTCCCAAGCAGGGGCCCAGGGGGGTGCTCGAGCCCAGGACCCTGGGATCATGACCTCAGTTGAAGCCAGACAATTAACAGACTGAGCCACTGAGGTGCCCAATAAATTAAAAAAAAAAAAAAAAAAAAAAAAAAAAAAAAAAAAAAAAGCAGATCTCACCCTTGAACCAGTCCCCATCTCTATGGAATTGGGCTAATTATCAAGACACAAGCATCCACTGACACCAGTAACTGTATCTGGATCCAGCTGTCATCATTGTTGTACATTAGAATCCAGGAAAACTGAAAGAAAAGAGAGAGAAACGCAATGCTTCCATTTTGGGGAACCACCCAAAGAGGCCTGATTTAATTGCCTGAGATGGATCCAGGTATCAGTGCTCTTTTAAGCCCCAGGGTTGTTCCAATGGGCTCCCAAGGTTGAGAAACCCCGTCCAGAGGGACTCAGTCTGCTGACCAGCCTGGACTCCATCACTAGCGCCAACATTAGAACCTCTCCTAAAGCACGTATACTTATAGTGGAAGAGGAGTTGTACTCAAAGCAAGTATGAGGTATAATTACTAGAAAAAGTAGGGATGAATCCTAGCTGGCTAACAGATGCCTTCTGCTACATAAGCCACAGACCTTGCCTTGATGCACACGGACAATCATTCCATTGCAAAGCCAGGCAAATTCTCAGCACCCTGAAGGGAACTTCATGGATCTTCCAGCTGAAAAGTCCTAAATACTACAAGAAATATTACTTTCTCTAATCAAAGGACCAGAAAAGGGTTTTGTTTAATGAGAGAGAAAATGTTGAGACAATAACCATTGTATTCCAGCCAAACACCACAGAAAAAACTGTGACCCCAGGCACAGCATCACAATCAAACACCAAAATTTTGCTCTGTAAACATAATGCCTTCTGCTAATGGGCTTTGCTCTGTTCTTTAGGTGTGAGTGGAGACTCTGTGGGGAGCCTAGACTTCCACTGTCACTGGGAGCAATGCAGTGCCTTTCCTCTTCCCTTTCCCCACCGGAGTGGTCTAATAGAGCCCTAGTACAGCCCAGGACTTCCACTATTGCCCAATAGTAACAAGGCCACCCCCACAGTGTCCATGGAGACCATGTGGGGAGCTGGACGTCTACCTCCTATGCAGCGGTAATGAGGTGCACTGTCTCTCTTGGGGGTCAAGAAGGCTGAATGGTGAACCTGACTTTCTCCTTCTAACTGGCAATAATGAGGTTGAATCTCCTATTCCCCTGACAGAGTGATGTCAGGAAAATCCATCTAAAACAAAAGGCTTCAATAAGCTCCACAGTCTCTCAACGTAATACTCAGAATATCCTGGCTGCAACTAAGAATCACTCATCATAGAAGGAACAAGGAAAGTTTCAACTTAAAAGAGAAAATACAACCAACATCAACACCTAGCTCATTCTAACAAAAGTTACTATTATTTGACAAGGGTTTTTAAACAGCTGTCAGGAAAAGTGCTTCAAGAAGCAACAATAAACATGTTCAAAATAAATTGAAAAAAAAAAGAGGGTGCCTGGGTTGTTCAGAGGGTTGGGTAGTCTGCCTTCCACTCAAGCCATGATCCTGGGGTCCTGAGATCCAGTCCTACATTGGGCTCCCTGCTCAGCAGGGGACTGGTTCTCCCTCTACCTTTCCTCCCCTGCTGGTGATCTCTCTCAATAAAATAAATAAAATCTTTTTTTAAAAGAAAGTCTCAACAAAGAAATATGAGGAGGAAATAAATGGAAGTTTTAGAACTGAAAAGAAAAAGCAAAATAAAAAACGCAGCAATGAGCACTGCAGCAGAATGGATGGGTCAGAATAGAGAATCAATGAACAAGAAGATAAAACTGTAGAAACTGCCCATTTGAGCAACGGAGAAAAAACAGACTGAAAACAACTAATCAGAGTCTCAGAGAACTGTAGGACTAGGCCAAAAGGTCCAATATCTGAATTATTAGAAGCCCAGAAAGAGAGAAAAGAAAGAGTAGGGCTGAAAAAGTCTCAAGGAAGTAATGATTAAAAACTTACAAATTTCTTAAAAAACATAAACCTACAGATTCAAGAGGCTAAAGCACAGTAATCAGAAAACAAATAAATCCATGCCCAAACACATCACAGTAAAATCTGAAACGAAAGGAAAGAAAGTAAAGAAAGTAAAGGAGAAGGAAAGGAGAAGGGAAGGAGAAGGGAAGGAGAAGGGAGGAAAGAAGAAAGAAAAGAAAGAAAAGAAAAGAAAGAAAGAAGGAAGGAAGGAAGGAAGGAAAGAAAGAAAGAAAGAAACAAAGAAACAAAGAAAGAAAGAAATTTTGAAAGCAACTAGAGAAAAAATAACACTTTACCCAAGAGAAAAACAATTCCAAGGACAGTGGTTTTCTCAACAGAAACGAAGGAAGCCAGAAAGAAGTAACCCAGTGTTTTTCAACTGCTGAAAGAGAAGAGCTGTCAATCTAGAACAGGGGAAAAAAATGATGAAATAAGGAGTCTTGGAACAGCAGGAAGGAAGAAAAAAACACAGTAAACAAAAATATGGATAAATACATGAGTTTCCTCAATTATGTTTAATGGATTAAACAAAAATTATAACAATGTCTAATGCTGTTCTAAGTATATATAGAAGAAATATTAAAGAAAATTATATTATGAAAAGGGAGGATAAGTGGGTGTAAAAAGGAGACAGTGTTTTTAGATTTCATTCAAATTGGTGAAATGACATCACTAGTAGACTATGTTATGTATATACAATGTAGTACCTAGAGCAACCATTAAAAAAACTGTACAGGAAGATACATCTAAAACACTGTAGCTAAACTAAAGTTGAATTCTAGAAAATGCCAAAGAACTCACAGAAATGCAAAAGAAAGAACACAGGAAAATAAAAAAACAATGAGAACAAAAAAATAAAATGGCATATTAACCTATATAATATCAATGACATTAGAGGCAAATTATATAAATACATCAATTAAGACACAGAAACTGTCCTGCATATACCAATGAAAAGATGGTTAAAATGAAAAGTGGATTAAAAAACATAATCCAATTATAGCTCTCTACAGGAAATTCATTTTAAATGACACAGCTATGTTGAAAGTAAAAGGATGGGAAAAGATATATCATGTGATCATTAATCAAAGGAGAGGATTAATGGCTATTTTAATATCTGATAAAGTAGATAGATTTCTGAACAAAAAAAAATTACCAGGAACGAGACAAAACCTTCCCTACTGTTAAAAAGGATAAATTACCAAGAAGACACAGCAATCCTAAATGCTTATGCAACCACCAAGAGAGCTGAAAATAAATGGAACAAAAACTGACAGGACTAAATGGAAAAGTAGACAAATCTAGAATTATAGTTAGAGATCATACCTCTCTCTCCACAAGGGAGACCAATGAGCCAGAAAATCAGCTAGGATATAGAACTCAACAACACCACAAATCAGCAGGTCTAGCAGCCAGCTCTACCCATCAACGCCCAACCCAATGACAGCAGAATACACATTGGTTTCAAGTGCCCATGAAATACATACCAAGTAAGACCATATCTTGAGCCATAAAGCAAACTTCAACAAGTGCAACATAAAAGAATTTAAATCATAAAGTGTGTCCTCTGGCCACAATAGAATAAAACTATAAATAAGTAACAGAAAGATAACAGGAAAATCTCCAAATACTTAACAAGGGTCATAAAGAATGTCTCAAAGGAAATCAAATGTATGTTGAACAGAATGGAAATGAAAATACAACATATCCAAATTTGTGGGACATAGCCAAAGTAGTGCTGAGAGGGAAATTTATGACACTAAATGCAAATATTATAAAAGAATGAAAGTCTCAAATCAATCGTCTAAGGGCTCACCTCAAAAACCCCAAAAGAGTAAACATAATCAATCCAAAACAAGTGTAAGGAAGGAAATAATAAAGGCAGAAATCAATTAAATATAAAATGTAAAAACAGTAGAGAAAAATCAATAAAAAAAAGAGCTGGTTCTTTAAAAAGTTCAGTAAAACCAACAAAATTCTAGCAAAACAAGGAAAAAAATGGAGCTGTAGCAGGCTAACTAGAAGTAAGGCATCCTGTGTGATTGGGCAGTGATGAATATATGCCTTTATCCAGCTGGTCCTGAGTTGGGTGGACCTCCCAAACAGTGTGCTAAGTCTAGGAAGCCATACCCAAAAGGCAGTATGATTCCATTTATATGAACTGAACAGAATAGGTAAACGCACAGAGACAGAAAGCATGTCACCGGGGCTGGGAGGAGGGGAGAAGGGCGAGTAACCACTTAATGGGTATGTGGTTTCCTTTTGGGCTGATGACAAGATTTGAAACTAGGTGGTTACACAACACTGTGAATGTACTAGATGCCACTTAATGGTTCATTTTATTTTTTTTTAAAGATTTTATTTATTTATTGACAGAGAGAGAGAGAGAGAGCACAAGTGGGGCAAGTGAGAGAGGGAGAAGCAGGCTCTCCACTGAGCAAGGAGCCCATTGCAGGGCTGGATCCCAGGACCCCAAGATCGTGACCTGAGCCAAAGGCAGTTGCTTAACCACCTGAGCCACCCAAGTGCCCCTTAATTGTTCATTTTTCAAGAGTGAATTGCATGGCATATGGATTAATCTCAGTAAAGCTATTATTTAAATTGAAGTTGATAAAAAGCTGAAAGGTCAGATTTAACTTCAGATACATATGTGTATGTGTATATATGCACACGTACATATATGTGTGTGAATATATAGATACATATATAGATGAGGTTTTGCATATTTAATTGCTTCTATCTGGGAGGAGAGTCAGTTTAGAAAACGCTTTAATGTCCTTCAAGACAGGACAGGTGGCTGGAGGCCCAGCCGAGGTTTGGGTATTGGTGGCGGGGGCCTGTGGGGCACTGTGGCTCGCCGCACAAAGGTAGGTGGCTGAGTCGCTGGGCTGAGAAGCTGCGATGTGTAAGGAGCTCTGTGTGGCCGACGTATCCAACGAGACTTTAATTCTTCCACTTGTTTGCTCCTTCTGATTTGACAGAATTAATAGCAGGGATGTGAGCCCTTTCCCAGGGTCCTGCCTAAACCACTGAAGGGAATAAAGAGCGGTATCTGTGTAACTGCAGTTGAGAATCGCGCTGTCCTGCTCTCGGATATGCAGAGCCTCAGGACTCTGCTTCACCTCCTGTTTACTGCTCACCCCTGGCCAGGAAGAGAACACAGACAGAGGGATGGTTAGTGGCTAACTCTTCTTTGGAAATTACTTTTGATTTTGCTTTTTCAATCTATGCAAAACATCACACTGGTACAAGTCTCTAACTTTCTTTCTCTTCCCCGAGTCGAAATGCCCTGGAGTCTGTTCTTTGCCCATTTCCCAATCCCTTTCACTCACAGTCTAGTTGTAACCAAAGGATGAGCAAGCCCAGGGGTTTGCCCATTCTTTCTGCCACTTAGAGTCACTGAGAACTTGTTCTTGTGTCTGGAATATTGACAAGGGCTCACAAGATAAAGAATCTGCTTTGCTACCCTATATGTTCAAATGTCTGTAGGAAACAGCCTCGGCTCAGCCAATCAGAGAAAGGTCACATGCTCACACACCTGCATTCACCCCCCACCCCATATTTATTTGCAAAGAGTAGGAGGTAAAAATGGAAACACTGCCATCTGAGGACCCACCCCAGCATCGCCAGAGAATTGCTTCTCTCTCCTCCGCCTCCTCCTGAATGACAGCAAAGGTTTAAATATCAAATGTGTAGACTGCCAAATACCCATGCATGGAGAAAAATGGAGAGTATAAATGCTTGTATCAGAAAAGAAATCGGGGGTGCCTAGGTGGCTCAGTTGGTTAAGCGACTGCCTTCGGCTCAGGTCATGATCCCGGAGCCCTGGGATCGAACCCCACATCGGGCTCCCTACTCAGCAGGAAGCCTGCTTCTCCCTCTATCACTCCCCTGCTTGTGTTCCCTCTCTAGCTGTGTTTCTCTCTGTCAAATAAATAAATAAAATCTTAAAAAAAAAAAAAAGAAATCAAAGTTGGTTTTTTTTTTTAATATTTTATTTATTTGACAGAGAGAAACACAGCTAGAGAGGGAACACAAGCAAGGAAAACCACCAAGTAATATAGAGAGGACCAAGAAAGTCCATATAAATGACAAGAACAAGCAAATGAGACCCAGATACAGAAAGCCATGTGCTCAAAGTGACAGGGAAGCTGAAGGTCAGAGCCTGATCTAGAAGCCAGGTTTTCTGATTCTTTGGTCTCCTAAAATACCTCCAAGGATCAAGTATCTCTAGGAGGGCATTTAGAGACTTCACATGTTGCTATAAAGAAAACAGGAGACCTGGAATGGCACCCCTTTTTGTATTTCACAAACCCTACCCAAAACCTGCTTTCCCCATTCTATATGTGTGTGTTTCATGATCATACATAGTTGATCTACAGAGGAGGACAGAAAGGAGGGAGGAGAGGGAAAGCTCTGTAAGAAAGGAGAGAGTGACCTTGAAAGCTATCTTCCCAAATTTAAGAGCTGAAATAGATTGAGTAAAATAATTTCCTTCCCACTCCCCTTAAAATTCTACTTTTCTCTATCACTGCAAAAAATTGACAAAAATAGATTCTTTATGCTTGAAAGCGGCATAGCCACTTCCCGTCTTCCTCTGTCATTCTATTTTAAGTGGAAAGAAAACCTTTCATAATGGATTGGGACAAGGCCAGGAATCACTGAATGTTGGACGCTGTGCACAGACTGTTCTGCTTATAATGAAGAGCATAAAATATATCATTTGTCACAGTTCTGCACAACCTCAGTAGTGAATGCTCGCCAAACACTCTCTCCCCCAGCTGATCAGGGCCCATCCCCCTCTTGTGACGAAACACATGCAGGCCTTCCTTCCCACCCTGAGCGAGTCCAACAAACTGCTTTAGTTAGGTTGCTTTACAGACGTGGAGAATTGCTGAGATTGTTTATGATGTTAACGAAAGGACTTCAATTTTGGTCATTTGTGTTTTCAGAATGATCACCATGTGGAACAGGACAATTTCTGGAATATTAAGAGTTTTTGCTTCTTTCACATTGTTTAAAAAACCACGTGTTCTTTCTTTCTTTCAGACAGTGGGGTAATTGTCGGCTCATCCTTGAAGGGCAGGACACACAGCTGGAAAAAGAAAATACAGATGCCTTGTTTGCCATTTTATTTCAAAAATTTCAGTCCTATAGGCAAGTGAAAGGATCTGAAGTCAACTGTAGATTTAGGAGATGTTACGATGATATAATGCAAGTTTACTTAACCAAGACAAAATCAACATTTTCCAGGTGGAGCAAACATTTTCTAAGGGGAGAGGAAAGAGTATCAGAGACAACAAAGAGGCTTAAAGTACTGACGGGTGCTTTGGAGGGACGCTGGACTTTATTCCCTTAAAGACATCCTGGAAAGAAGTGGCAAAACCTCCGGGCCACTGTCAGTTATTAAACAATCCCCAGTGCAGCTCTGTGTATCTTCCATAGATGGCCATCTCTCCTTTGCTCTCTGAACTCCAGCCTTGACGCCTGGCTATGGTGAGGTCACTTTGGCTGTCCTTCTCCTCTTTTCTAGCTGGCCTCCGTGAGGCGGGCATCCCCATCAGAGAGGACCAGGGGACCTGGAGGGGCCTCCTCAAGCCTGGGTCGTCCCCTCCCCAATGGTCCCATCACAGAGGGTCCCCACTCAGGGGCGTTCTCCTCAGCTTCTTTCTCTTCCCTTCTGCCTGGAGCACTGGAAGGACAGTGCAGGCCCTGCGGCCTTCAGAGGCACCACTTGCCTGGTGAACCCTTGCTCTTCCTCACCATGCCCGATGGAGTAACCCAGGCAGCCAGGTTGCTACCCCTCCCCCATTCCACCATCTTTCTCCAATTTCCTTGTCTTCTGTTAAGTACATGTAAACATAGATCACAATCTGCTTCAGAATCAGATATCCAAAGACAGAATGTTATGCAATTTTCCTTCTTCTTCTGGTGACTTTGTCTTTAAGTCATTTTGGAGGGGTATTTATTCCAAAAGTGGCTTTTGGGGAAAAGGGAAACAGTTTTTTCCCTCTTGGCTCCTCCCATTCCTCATATCAGCTTAAGAGGGTGAAGATTGGAGGTTGGGAGATACAGAGCCTATTCACTCACTTCTTCGTAAACCCTACAGTGAGTGTCTGGCTGTGAGACTCACTTAATGGAAAATGGTGGATGTTTAAGCCTTCTTGGTCCCTAGTTTTGGGTCCTAGTTGCAAAATTTGTGACAATGGAAAATGTCCTCCAGTACATCCTATTCATCTAACTGGAAAAAGAATATTTAATTCTATAGATGAGCCTTTATTTTATTTTTAAACTTTTTATTTATTTATTTTAGAGTGAGAGAGTGCAAGCAGGAGCAGGGGCAGAGGGAAAGGCGGAAGGGCAGAGGGAGAGGGTGAGAGAGAATATCAAGCAGACTGTGCACTGAGCAGAGCCCTGTGTGGGGATTTATCTCACCATGCTATCATGACTTGAGCCTAAAACAAGAGTCCAAGGTTTAACCAACTCTACCAGCTAGGCATCCCTAGATGATTCTAAATAAATATTTATAAATTCTTCAAAAGACAACATGAAAATATATACACATATAATGTATGTATTTATAGATATATAAATATATCTCATAATTATATATTAGATAATATGTATCCCATAATTATACATTATATAAACATATATGGATATATAAATACGATATGGATTATAAATATACAAATAAATGCATTTTTTATATTCCAATAATTTTAGGAACACTAAGACTGTTTCATCAATATTGGGTAAGTTTG
The DNA here is from genome assembly GCA_004023965.1 of Spilogale gracilis. Taxonomy (NCBI): domain Eukaryota; kingdom Metazoa; phylum Chordata; class Mammalia; order Carnivora; family Mephitidae; genus Spilogale; species Spilogale gracilis. Next base: position 39,566 of record PITA01010115.1, read on the forward strand.
GGGGACAAAATTAAATAATAAACCTCACACTAACCAAAATTCACCATAAATATTGGAAAGGGAAAAGCTGACTATAAGGATATAGCAGAAGATTAAGCATGGTCATGAAATGGTTGTAAGTCATTTCGTGGTCTTTACTGGAAATTAATAGAGAACTCTAAGGGCAGGGATCAGAGAACTAGAATGCTATACTCTGCAGCAAGCATCCCTTTATCAGTTGTAACCAGCTTTCTCTAATATGAAGTTAAAATGTAAGGAATTCATAGAGAGTAAAAAGATTAATTAAAATAAATTAAATACAATGTATTTACATTTTGGAAGAGAGGAGAAAGTATTAAGGGATAATTGACTTACAGCCTTTAACATCTAGAGAGTTGTTTCTTTTTTTTTTTAAGATTTTATTTATTTGACAGCAAGAAACACAGCAAGAGAGGGAACACAAGCAGGGGGAGTGAGAGAGGGAGAAGCAGGCTTCCCGCTGAGCAGGGAGCCTGATGTAGGACTTGATCCCAGGTCTCTGGGATCATGACCTGAACCGAAGGCAGTCGCTTAATCAACTGAGCCACCCAGGCATCCCATACAGAGTTTTAATTTTTTAATTAAAAATGAAGAATGAGGGTACCTGGGTGGCTCAGTTGGGTTAAGCATCCGACTCTTGATTTCAGCTCAGATCATAATTGCAAGATCATGAGATCAAGCCGCGAGTCAGGTTCTGTGCTCAGTGCAGAGTCTGCTGGAGATTCTCTCTCTCCCTCTCCTGCCCCCTTCAAATAAATAAACCTTCAAAAAATATAAAGAACAAATAAACTTTTATCCATGTTGAAGAGTGGAATAAGTTATTCTGGCTGTTTTTTCTGGTTAAGTCTACAACCAAAGGCTTATCTGTCCCTTACTCCTCTCTGCTGCTTTTCAAATCACGGATATACTTCTTTTTGTTGTTGAAAAAAATCACTGTTTTTTTTTTTATCATTAAAAAGAAAATTTTCAGGTGCCTGGGTGGCTCAGAGGGTTGAGCCTCTGCTTCAGCTCAAGTTTCAGGGTCCTGGGATGGAGTCCCACCTGGGGCTGTCTGCTCAGCAGGGAGCCTGCTTTTCCCTCTTTCTCTGCCTGCCTCTCTGCCTATTTGTGATCTCTCTCTCTGTCAAATAAATAAATAAAGTCTTTTTTTTTTTTTAAAAGAAAAATTTCGGGACGCCTGGATGGCTCAGTTGGTTAAGCAACTGCCTTCGGCTCAGGTCATGATCCCGGAGACCCGGGATCGAGTCCCACCCACATCGGGCTCCCTGCTCGGCGGGAAGCCTGCTTCTCCCTCTCTCACTCCCCCTGCTTGTGTTCCCTCTCTGGCTGTGTTTCTCTCTGTCAAATAAATAAAATCTTAAAAAAAAAAAAGAAAAATTTCTACTAACTAAAATAGGATATGGCTTAACCAGAAATAAGGTTTGAACTGCATTCAGGCATGTCGAGGTGGAATTCAAGTGTCCATCAGCACCTCTCATCTGTGTTAACCCCCAATACTTCTAGGTCTGTGTAACCCATCCTCCTGAAAGGCAGCAGCCTCCCAATGACAGCGGTTTTTCTTTTCTTTTCTTTTCTTTTTAAAATTTTATTTATTTGACAGAGAGAAACACAGTCAGAGAGGGAACACAAGCAGGGGGAGTGAAAGAGGGAGAAGCAGGCTTCCCGCCGAGCAGGAAGCCCGATGTGGGACTCAATCCCGGGTCTCCGGGATCATGACCTGAGCCGAAGGCAGTCGCTTAACCAACTGAGTCACCCAGGTGTCCTGACAGTGGTTTTTCAAGATATGATGTCCTAGTCCCCCAAGCCCAAATCATCAGTAACTCACTAAAAAAGTCGTCCCTGACCTCATGCCAGACTTATTCACTCATAATCTACTGATCAAAATCAGATCTGTGCTTTTGAAATAAAGTCTTCATATGATTCTTAAACATCCAGACATCTGAGAAGGACTGTCCAGCTGGTTAGCTCAAGAGTTCTTATTTTTAAATCTCATGTTATGGTGTCCACAACATTTTACATTATCTCAGAAATTCCTTCATCTTTCAACCCACTTATTCCTCAGTTTCCTTATCTGCGGATGTGTTAATATTACTTCACAGTTTTTTTGATTATGAAATGAGTAATATTTCAGAGTGCTGGGCAATGTACTTGGCATTAATGGCAATAATAAAGGCAATAATGGTCACAATGAGGTTGGCGAAATGAGAGCAGATCAAAAGAAGAATCCCAGGATTATTCTCCGATCTCTTGACCTGAATGTGTTGGGTAAACTGTAAAGCTATAAAACCAATGGGTTGGGAGGAGCAAGATGGCAGAGGAGTGAAAGCCTAGATATCACTGGGTCCAAGGAGTTTAGCTGGATGGTTATCAGACCAGTCAGAACACCTATAGACTCAACAGGAGATGGAAGAGAAGATGAGGGGCAATTCTAAGAACAGAAAAGCGACCACTTTCTGGAAGGTAGGAGGTACAGAGAAGTGAATTGGAGGTGACATTTGGGAGGACAGACCGCAGGGGGAGGAGCCAGCACCTGGGCAGCAGTAGGGCAGCGGGGCACAAAATCGGAACCTTTAGAAGTCTGCTCCACTGCGGGATGTTGTCCCAGAGGCTAAGTGGGGGTGAAACCCTCACAGGGACAGTGTGGTCTCAGGACCCACAGGGTCACAGAAGGACCCCGGGGTGCCTGAGCATGGCAGAGCTCCCAGGTATCAGAGAGGGAAGCCGGCAGCAGAGACGGAGCTGAGGAGAGGGCTCTCAGCTTGGGCTTACCTTAACCCAGGATCCGAGGTGCAGTCAGGCCACTGTTCTTCGAGCGGGGACCCCATGGGTGGCAGATACTGGGAGACCCCCTCCTTCCTCCACCGGGAGAGGCAGTGCGGGTGCACGCTGCAGGAAGCTGCTGGGTTTGGAAACTCCAAACGGGGCCGAGCACCAGAAATAGAAATGCTTGGTCACAGGCCAGGTGAGCACAGAGTGAGGCCAGAGACCAGGGAGACAGGTGTGAGTGACTGCTTTTCTAGGGGGACACACTGAGGAGTGAGTTCCAAGCTCTCAGCTCCTCTAGGCCAGAGACTGGGAGGTCACCATCTTCATTCCTGGCCTCCAAAGCTGTACAGAAAGGAAAGTGTTCAGGGAATAAAAGCTCCTGAGAGTGAACCTCAGCACATTGCTTAGCGTGGCCCCTGGCAAGGGCAGGGAAGTTCCTCCTGGGGCAAAGACATTTGAGAATCACTGCGACAGGCCCCTCCCCCAGGAGATCAGCGAGAACCTCCAGCCAAGGCCAAGTTCACTGATCAATGAGAACTGTGGAACTTCAGAGCTAGGGGAATGCACTATGTCGAATTCACGGCTTTTTCCCCATGATTCTTTAATCTTTCAAGGTTAAATTTTTTAAATTTTATTTTTTTCATATTCTATTTTTAAAATTTTTTTCTCTTTCCTATTTTAACATTTTTAAACTATTTTATCTTATCAATACCTTCTTTAAAAAAAGATTTTTGAATTTTCATTGTTTTAGTCATTCTATCCCTTCATTGTATTTAAACACATTTTTTGTATACATATAGGTTTTTCTTTCTTTAAAATTTTGGGATAGAGTTTATTCTTATAGATAAAAATATACCCTAAATATAGCACATGGCTTTGTTCTAGTCTCCAACCTCATCATATTCTTTCCTCTTTTTTTCTTTTTTCTTTTTTCAACCAATTTCTTATCTTATCAATTCCTTTTTTTAGGAGCTTTTTTAATTTTCATCTTTATAGTCATATTCCAGTCCTTCATTGTGTATACCCTTATTTTTGTACATATATAAGTTTCTCTTTCTTTAAAATTTTGGGAGGCAGTTTCTTCTAACAGACCAAAATACACCCAAAATCAAGTGTGTGGCTCTGTTCTATTCACCAGTATAATCATATATATAAGGAAAGATAGATATAGATATATATAGATATACATATAGAATTTTTTTCTTTTCTTCTCCCCCCAGTTTGGGTCTTTTCTGATTTGGTTAGTGTATAGTTTTCTGGGATCATCACTATCCTTTTTGTATTGTGTTCTCTCATTCATCTATTCTTATTGGATAAAATGACAAGGTAGAAAAACTCACCTCAGAAAAAGAACAAGAAGCAGTATTGATGGCTTAGGACCTAATCAATAGGGACATTATTAGTATGTCAGAACTAGAGTTCAAAATGATGATTATCAAGGTGCTCACTGGGCCCAAAAAAAGCATGGGAGATATTAGAGAATCCCTTTCTGGGGAAATAAAAGAACTAAAATCTAACCAAGCTGAAATTAAAAAAGCTATTAATGAGGTGCAATAAAAAATGGAGGCTCTTACTGCTAGGATAAATGAGGCGGAAGACAGAATTAGTGATATAGAAGACCAAATGATAGAAAATAAGGAAGCTGAGAAAAAGAGAGACAAACAACTACTGGACCACAAGGGGAGAATTCAAGAGATAAGTGATACCATAAGATGAAACAATATAAGAATAATGGGGATCCCAGAAGGAGAAGAAAGAGAGAGAGGAGAAGAAGATATATTGTAGCAAATTATAGAAGAGAATTTCCCTAATTTTGCAAAGGGAACAAGCATCAAAATCCAGTAGGCACAGAGAACCCCCTCAAAATCAATAAAAATAGGTCCACACCCCATCATATAATAGTAAAACTCAGACCTCTCAATGACAAAGAGAAAATCCTGAAAGCAGCTTGAGAGAAGAGGTCTGTAATATACAATGGCAGAAATAGTAGATTGGCAGTAGACCTATCCACAGACACCTGGCAAGCCAGAAAGTACTGGCATGATATATTCAGAGCATTACATGAGCAAAATATCCACCTAGATATCCACCAAGAAAACTCTATCCACCTAGGCTGTCATTGAAAATAGAAGGAGAGATAAAAGGCTTTCAGGACAAACAAAACTAAAAGAATTTGCAAACACCAAACAAACCCTACAGGAAATATTGAAAGGGGTCCTCTAAGCAAAGAGAGAGCCTAAAAGTAACAGACCAGAAAGGCACAGAGACAATATACAGAACAGTCACCTTACAGGCAATACAATGGCACTAAGTTCTATCTTTCAATAATTATCTTGAATGTAAATGGGCTAAATGCACCAATCAAAAGACACAGGGTATCAGAATGGATAAAAAAACAAGGCCCATCAGTATGCTGTCTTCAAGAAACTCACTTTAGACCCAAAGACACCTCCAGATTGAAAGTGAAGGGATGGAAAACAATTTACAAAGCTAATAGACATCAAAAGAAAGCTGGGGTGGTAATCCTTATATGAGACAAATTATATTTTAAGCCAAAAACTCTAATAAGACATGAGGAAGAACACTATATCATACTTAAAGTGTCTGTCCAAGAAGATCTAACAATTTTAAATATCTATGGCTCTACCATGAGAGCAGCCAATCATATAAACTAATAATAACTAAATCAAAGAAACACATTGATAATAATACAATAATAGTAGGGGACTTTAACACCCCTCCTCACTAAAATGGACAGATCATCTAAGCAAAAGATTACAAGGAAATAAAGGCTTTAAATGAGACACAGGAGAATACACATTCTTCTCTAGTGCACAAGGAACATTCTCCAGAATAGATCACATCCTGGGTCACAAATCAGGTCTCAAAAAATTGGGATCATTCCCCGCATATTTTCAGACCACACTGCTTTGAAACTAGAACTTAACCACAAGAGGAAAGTTGGAAAGAGCTCAAATCCATGGAGGCTAAAGAGTATCCTACTAAAGAATGAATGGACCAACCAGGAAATTAAAGAAGAATTTTAAAAATTCATGGAAACAATTGAAAATGAAAACACAACTGTTCAAAATCTGTGGGACACAGCAAAGGTGGTCCTGAGAGGAAAGTGTATAGCAATATAAGAGTTTCTCAAGAAACAAGAAAGGTCTCAAGGACACAACCTAACCCTACACCTAAAGGAGCTAGAGAAAGAAAAGCAAAGAAAGCCTAAACACAGCAGGAGAAGAGAAATAATAAAGATCTGAGCAGAAATCAATGAAACAGAAACCAAAAGAACAGCAGAACAAATGAACAAAACTAAGAGCCAGTTCTCTGAAAGTATTAACAATATTGGTAAAGCCCTGGCCAATTTATCAAAAAGAAAAGAGAAAGGACCCAAATTAATAAAATTATGAATGAAAGAGGAGAGATCACAACCAACACTAAAGAAATACAAACAATCATAAGAACAGATTATGAGCAAATTGGACAATCTGGAAGAAATGGATGCATTCCTAGAGACATATAAACTACCAAAACTGAACCAAGAAGAAATAGAAAACCTGAACAGACCTGTAACCAGTAAGGATATTGAAGCAGTCATCATAAATCTCCCAACAAACAAGAGCCTGGGGCCAGATGGCTTTGAAATTCTACCAAACATTTAAAGAAGAATTAATACCTATTCTCCTGAAACTGTTCCAAAAACAGAAAAGGAAGAAGAACTTCCAAGCTCATTTTATGAGGCCAGCATTACCTTGATCTCAAAACTAGACATCAAAATACCCCATTAAAAAGGAGAATTATAGAGCAATAATGAATACAGATGCAAAAATTCTCAAAACAGTATCGAGATTCCTCAAAAAGTTAAAAATAGAGCTACCCTATGACCCAGCAATCACACTACTGGATATTTTCCTTAAAGATACAAATGTAGTGATCCAAAGGGGGCACACACACCCGAATGTTTATAGCAGCAATGTCCACAATAGCCAAAGTATGGAAAGAACCTACATGTCCATCAACGATGAATGGATAAAGAATATGTGAAGATGTGATACACACAACACACACACACACACACACACGGTGGAATACTATGCAGTCATCCAAAGGAATGAAATCCTGCCATTTGCAATGAGGTGGATGGAACTGGAGGGTATTAGGCTGAGCAAAATAAGTCAATCAGAGAAAGACAATTATCACATGATCTCTTTGATTTGAGCAAGTTGAGAGGCAAGGTGGAGGGTCATGGGGGGTAGAGAGGGAAAAAAATGAAATAAGGTGGGACCGGGGAGGGACACAAACCATAAGAGACTCTTAATCTCAGGGAACAAGCTGGGGGTTGCTGAGGGGTGGGGGGGAGGGATAGGGTGGCTGGGTTATGAAAAATTTAAAAATTAATTTAAAAAACCTAATGGGCTAAAATTGAACAAAACCATGCAATGTGGATAAAAGAATACTTCTTTTTTTTTTTTAAGATTTTATATATTTATTTGACAGAGCGATCAGAGGTCGGCAGAGAGGCAGGCAAAGAGAGAGGGGGAAGCAGGCTTCCTGCTGAACAGAGAGCCTGATGTGGGGCTCGATCTCAGGACCCTGAGATCATGACCTGAGCTGAAGGCAGAGGCTTTAACCCACTGGGCCACCCAGGTGCCCCAAAATAATACTTCTGTCTGTCTCCCTAAATCAGAAATCTTCCACTTCTGCTTCCCTTATTTTTAAGTCTCCCCCCATCCCCTCCCCCACAAGGGAGGGATAGGACAGCTGAATCTTTTTCAGAGTCCATTTATGAGGAGATTAGTCATTGGTGTAACTGAAAAGACTCCGCTCATTTTGTTTATATCCTTTGCATTTTTAAATCTTTGTGTACCTGTAATAATAAGCAGAACTCAACATTCCCAGGAAGCTGGTCCTGTCACAAAGTTTGGCAAATAAGGCAAGAAAAATGAATGAAACTTTCTTCATTTGCCAGTAACATGATTATGGAGGTAGAAAATCCAAACAAATTCACAAATTATTAGAATTAACCACTACAGTTAGCATTTCAGTGACTATAAGGTCAATATAAAAACCAGCTGTATTTCTATACACTAGCAACAATTGTCAAATAACATTTTAAAAATTGCTTCGGATCTCTATCCATAGGTGTAACTCTGACATAGGAAGTGTATGACCACTATCTTAAAAATTAAAACCATTTCCTGATGGAATGAGCACTGGACATTTTATCGAACCGATGAATCACTGAACTCTACCTCTGAAACTAATAATAAACTATATGTTAATTAGTTGAATTTAAATTTATAATGAAACAAAAAATATTGCTTAGATAAATGGAAGGTAACCTAAATAAATTGATACTCTATATTTATGACATGAAACCCAACGTGGTGAAGATATCAGTTCTCCCCAAAATGATCTCATGGATTTAATGCAAAACCAATCAAAATTACAACAGAAATTTTGTGAAAATTGAAAAAGATTTAGAATTTAGGAATTGATTCTAAAATTTGTGTGGAATTGCAAAGGACCTAGAATAGATAAACTAATATGGGGTAGAACAAAGATGAAGGAAAAACATGTGTTTCAAATCTTACTATAAAACTACATTAATGAACACATTATTCTGTAGGTGAAATGAAGATAGTGCAGGAATAAACCTACAAGTGTATGGTCACTTGACATGTGACAAAAATACCACTGCATTCTAGAGAGAAAGGATGATCTTTTCACTTAATGCTTCTGAAGCGATTGGAACCTTGACCCCTATTGCATATTATCACAAATATTGGCATGAGGTGGAATATAAACCTAAATGAAAAATAATTCCATGCCTTGAAGTACACGATTTTTCAACAGAACAACACACACAAAAATATTATACAATATGGGAAAAAATGATTAACTGCACTTGATTAAAATTAAGAATTTCTGTATATCAAAGATATCATTATGAAAGTGAACAGCCAAGCAGTGGATTAGGAGGGAATTCACTGTATAAAATTTTAACAGGAGCCCACAGCCAGAAAATATAAAGAATGTATGCATGTGGATAATAGACATACAAATGGGCAAAATACTTGAACAGATTCTGAACACAAAAGAATATATCCAGATGGCCAATGAGCATATAAAAAGGTGCTCAGCATCATTATTCCTTAGGAAAATCAAGTTAAAACCACAATTTTATGGATATTGCTATACATCACCAGAATGGCTTACATTAAAAACAAAATGAAAACTCATACTATTTTTTGGTGAAAATATGGAGTAACTGGAACTTTCATAGTTGGTTCAAAGCTTTGGAAGAATGTTTACCAAGAGGCACTAAAGCAAAATATATGCTCTCTATGAGCTAGTAAATCCATTCCAGTGGAATTACCCAAAAATAATGAGTTTATATATCCACCAAAAAGTAGACTTTTTCATAATGGCATCGAACTGTAAACAATCCAAATAACCCAAATGTCTATTTCAAGGAGAATGGATAAATAAATTGTTGTTTTTTTCATACAGAAAAACTCTACATATCAATAAGGAAGCACAAACAACTGATGCACAGGGGAACATTGATGAATTGCAAAGATACTATGTTGAGTGAAAGAAACCAGATACGAGAATACATATTATACCATCTTGCACAATTGTAGGCATGTGAAGTTCCAGAATAGATGACAGAAGTCGGAACAGAGGTTATTCAGGGTGGAGAGTGGAAAGAAGGGCTGTTGAATTGGAAGGGGCACAGGACAATCTTCTGAAGCAACAGAAGTGTTCTCTATGTAGATCTGGATGGTATATTACACAGCTATAAAGAAGTGTAAAGTTTCATTAAGCTGTAGGTTTAAGTTTTGTGCACTTGATTATACGTGTTGTAACTCAAGTACAAAAAAGAGAGAAAAAATAAGAAACAGCATTTTTTAAAAAGATTTATTTATTTGAGAGAGAGGGAGAGTGAGTGTGCATGAATGGGGGAGGGGGCAGAGGAAGAGAGAGAGGGGAAGCAGATTCTCCGCTGAGCAGAGAACCCTAGATGGGGCTCGATCTCAGGACCCTGAGATCATGACCTGAGCCTAAACCAAGAGTCGTATGCTTAACCAACTGAGCCACCCAGGTGCCCCAAGGAAAGAACATTTAAAAATATTGAAGTAAATATCACTGCCACCACTTGAAAATTAAAAGCATTTCCATCAGGGAGAGAGGACCAGAAAATGTTAATGAATGGGGCCCAAAAAAAAGGGTGCTATTTTGTAAAGATATGATGTATGATCTTAGTAAAAAAAAAAAAAAAAAAGAAGAAGAACACTTAGTTTTAAAAAGAAGGGAAGAGAGACTGCTGAGAATTTCGGACAAAATGAGGACTGGATAACCATCCACTCATTTTAAATACAGAAGTCAAGGGAGTGAAGGCTAAAGATTTTGTTGGAGCAACTCTACCAGAGGCCAGATTCCAGTGGGGGTGAAGAGAGGAGGTTGAGGAAATGGACACAGTGAGTACAGACAACTCTTTCCATTAATTTGGTGATGAAGAAGAAGAGAAATGTAGACATAGGCTGGTGAAGATGTGGGCTTTAAGAAGACTAATTTAAAATGGGAAAGATTCACTTAATAAAGATGAGACCAGATTATCATGAGAGAATGTAAAACACTTTAAAAAAAAAATTTCTGGGAAGAGTGTGTATTCCTGGGCAGCGTCTTTTCAAGTGTCCCTAAGCAAGAAACCAAGGCTGTCCATTGCACAACTATCCCTTCTGTATCTGTGTGAGGAGAGCCCTGGGCTGTTTCACAGAGCACACTGATGCAGCGACACACACAGGAGACCAGAACAGAAGGACGGTCATCTGTGCCATCTAGCTGTGTCACAAGGTTTCGTTCTCCATAGGACCACTTGGAAGGAGGCTCTGAATGCTAAGTAAGTTCTTCTTTGAGGAGGAGATACAGCAGAGATGCCCTTATTCCAGAGCACAAGTGCAGGGTTTGGGGACAGGCTGGGGCTGCCCGGGAGCACTGTGTCTCCACAGCACAGAGGTAAGTGGCTGAGTCTTCAGGTTTAGAAGCTTCGATGTGCAGAGAACTTCCCTTCTTTGATAGTGTGACTCTAAGTCTTTCTTTCTGTTTCTCATCACCAGCTGAATATAGGAGGAAGAGGAATTCTGGACCTTGCCCGGGGTCCTGCTTATACCACTGCAGCCCCGTAAAGGAGCTGACCGTGTAAGTGCAGTTGAGGTGGACGCTGTCTCCCTCCGGAAGTCTCAGGGTCTGAGGACTCTGCTCCACCAGGTCTTCTCCACTCAGCCCTGTTCAGGAAAACAAAATCAGAAATGATACAAAGCCTTTGGTACAACAGTTTTGAAAAATTCCGGCAAGAATAAACCCCCGGGGTGAGCGGACACAGAACCCCTATCTCTTCTTCCCAGCTTTGGATAAATGTGTCCTTGGTGGTTCTCCTCTCAGTCTCCAACTTACAGCCAAGCTGAAGCCACAAAACTATGAATGCACATTCCAGCATGTTCTCCATCCTGACGTCTGAGTCTTGGTACAATTTGTAATGATTCCAAATCTTCTCGGAGGCGCTGCTTCTGGGCTTGGCTCCTGTTCTCTAATAGGGAAAGAGAGACTTCTTTTAGTGACTCAGCCAATCAAAAGTAAGTTGCACGCTTTTGTTGGTCAAAGAATTCAAGGAAGAAAAGGAGAGGAACCACTGCCACCTTCTGGCCAACAACACAATCTCACAGCACCCACTTGATGCAGCCCACAGAGACTGAGAGGGAAGGACATTTTGCTTTTGGTGAGCATAGTGTCTATAAGGTTCAAAGTCATAGTCAGAAAAACCTTCTCTTATTTACACTTTTAATTATTTCATTGTTCCTTGAATGGTCTTTAAACTGCTACCAGAGGTTATAAAAGAGTTGGACCCAAGTGTAGGTGTAATGGATTTGTTTCTCTGTGTAATACACAATAATTTCAGCAGGTAAAGCCTTTATTTTTCTAAATATTTATTTATTTATTTATTTATTTATTTATTTATTTATTTATTTATTTATTTATTTATTTATTTGACAGAGAGAAACACAACTAGAGAGGGAACACAGGCAGGGGGAGTAGGAGAGGGAGAAGCAGGCTTCCTGCTGAACAGGGAGTCCAATGCGGGGCTGGATCCTGGGTTTCCGGGATCATGACCTGAGCCGAAGGCAGTTGCTTAACCAACTGAGCTACCCAGGTGCCCCTCAGTGGGTAAAACCTTTAAAAGAACTTGAGTTCAAAAAGAGGGAAATTAAATAGGGTGTGGTTATCTCTGGAAACCTCATTGATTACAAATAGGGAATATAATAAATCCATTTCTTTTTCTTCTTTCTTTTTTTTTTTTTTAAGAAATCCATTTCTTCAAATAATTGTATGCCTGGCTACAGGGACCTGCTGTGACCAAAACTCAGAGTGACAAACTTGAGAGTTATAGGAGGGAGAGAAGAACATAAGAAAGAGAAAAAAGACCTCTCCATTTCTAGATCTCAAGGGAATCAGAAAGTCACCATGTGTTGAGGGGCAGTAACTGTTATCCATGCAAATCACAAACATTTTACTTAAGTAAATGACATATGGTAAAAGTAAGTGTTGCTGGGGTACCTGGGTGAAATCATCTGCCTTCAGCTCAAGTCATGATCCCGGGGTCCTGGGATCAAGCGCTGTGTTGGACTCCCTGCTCAGTGGGGAGCCTGCTTTTCCCTGCTTTTCTGAATAGTGCAGAAAGAAAAATACATACCTTCTAGAATTGCTGTATCATTTGGAATATATGTTGACATAGATTACATATCTATGTAGTTATATGCAATTTGAATAATGGCTAGGACATAGTAAATATACCTGATTAATAGTAGCTATTATTGGTGCAATTTTCTTTTGGAGAGTTAATCTACTTATTGATTTAAAAAGTTCTTTATAGGGTGCCTGGGTGGCTCAGTGGATTAAAGCCTCTGCCTTTGGCTCAGGTCATGATCTCGGGGTCCTGGGATGGAGGTCCGCATGGGGCTCTCTGCTCTGCGGGGAGCCTGTTTCCTCCTCTCTCTCTGCCTGCCTCTCTGCCTACTTGTGATCTCTCTCTGTCAAATAAATAAATAAAAATCTTTTTTAAAAAAGTTCTTTATATAGTAGTTATATTTTCTCTGGTTTTGAATCTTGTTACTCCATTTTGGCATTTGATTTTGACTTTTTGATGAAATTTTTGCCATGTAGAAATGTTTCGTTGATGTGTTCTTATTCATTGTTTATTTTGCCTGAAATGTGAAATTTGGGGCATGCTTAGAAAGTCTTGTTTCACGTCAAGATTGTTTTTAAAAAGTCCTGAAATTTCCTATTATGTTTAAAATTTAGTATTCTCAGTCTACCACAAGGAATTACTTTGGTCTAAGGAGTAAGTTTAAGGGCTGATTGTTTTCAAGCGGCTAGTCAGTTGGCCCACTGTTACCTGCTGTTCCACTGTCTTCTCCCTGATAAGCATCACTTCTGTGGTATAAGGAGCTCCTATTTGTAATTTGTTTCTATTTTTGTCTTCTCTTTTCTCTTCCATAGTCTCTCTAGTTCTACATTTGCTGGTACTATTTTCAATTATTCCAGCTTTATAATATTTGACGGATGATAGTTCTGGGCCCACCCCATCCCCATTATTCTTCTGTTTCAAACTTGGTTCTGATTTTCTGCACATTTCATCTTCACTTGAGTTTTAGAAGCAGCATGTCCAGTTTTAAATAAATATGTAAAAAGTTCAAAGTAATCATGCTCTAAACAGTATCACACTACTACAAAAAAACAAGAGCTATTGAATTTAGAGGGTAACTAATATTTCAGTACTAATATTGAAATTAGTAACACTAGGCTAGGATATGGCAAAACTAGAATTGCCTAATTTTGATTCTATGACATGCCATTGGATTTTATCACTGAAGGTCCGTCATCTTGTTGAGTTAACCACCATTTGTATGAGTTCTCTTCAGACTTGTCCAACTAGCATGCTTTACACCTCAGAAAAAAAAATCAACTCTCAGATGCACTGCTTTGATGTCACTCCATCCATCCTCTCACTCTGTAACCAGAAAATAATAGCTACATAGAATTTGTAGTACTGACAGTACAATGTTCATTGCTTTTTTTGGCTTTTTCTTTGAGAGTTAGATCATTTCTTAGTGATCTGAAAATCACTGCACTAACTTGTGTACAGTTTATCATTTGCTGATATGATTTATTCTAGCCACACTTAGTAAATTCTGATTCTTACAAATCATACTTTAAAAGCCAGTTTTTCTCTGTCACTGAATATGTGTGTACCTCAGAAAGTAAAAAGATAACTGCAAGATTAGTGCAGAAGCTCTGTGCAGGATTGGAACTACCAGGACCAGGGAGCTGAGGATGTGATGTGTAACACAGCCAAAGGAGTTGATTCACAGTTGGGAGTTCGATGGGAATTTTGTTAATTTTTTAAAAAGATTTTATTTATTTATTTGACAGAGTGCGAGATCACAAGTAGGCAGAGAGGCAGGCAGAGAGAGAGGAGGAAGCAAGCTCCCCGCCGAGCAGAGAGCCTGATGCGGGCCTCGATCCCAGGACCCTGAGATCATGACCTGAGCTGAAGGCAGAGGCTTTAACACACTGAGCCACCCAGGCGACAAATTTTGTTAAATTTTTAAAAATATTTTAAATTTTTTTGGGCACCTGGGGCTCATTTAGTTAAGCGCCCAACTCTTGGTTTTGGCTCAGGTCACCATGATCTCAGGGCCATGGGATTGAGCCCTGAATTGGGTTCTGCGCTCAGCAGGAAGTCTGCTTAACATTCTCTCCCACCCTCTCCCTCTGCCCCTTCCCGCACTTGCATGCTCTCAATAAATGAATGAATGAATGAATGAATGAATAAATAAATGAATGAATAAATTTTTTAAAAAATTTTCAATTTTAAATGATACAGATTCATGGAAGCTTCAGAAAATCTATAGGGAAGTCATATGTATTCTTCATCGAGTCTGTTCCAATGATATCTAAACCAGGAAATTAACATTAGTAGAATCCACAGAGCTTATTTAGATTTCCACAGTGTTGCATGCACTCATTTGAGTGTGTGTGTGTGTGTGTGTGTGTTTGTGTGTGTAGTTCTGTGCAATTTTATATATACAGATAGATGAATTCATGTGTATTATATATGTAGATCCTCTGCCACAATCAAGATGTACACCGATTTCCTACCCTAAGGCTTCCTCATGCTATCCTGTTTGTAGCAGGACGTCATTAAGCTCTGATAATTACTAATCTGTTCTTCATCCCTACCATTTTATTTCAATAATGCTGTATAAAATACTTGCATAGTCATAACTTTTTGAGATTTTTTTTTCACCCCACATGAGTAAGTGTGAAATCTATCCAAGTTATTGTGTATATCCAACCTGTTGGTTTTTTTCTTTCTGAGTAGTATTCCATGGTATGGATATGCCATAGCTTAATCAGTCACCTGGTGAAGGACATTTGGGTTGTTTCCAAATTTTGGTTGTTATGAATAAAGCTGCTGTGAATATTCATGTATAGGTTTTTATGTGAATATAAGTTTTCATTTCTCTAGGATGAGTTCCCAAGTGTGCAATTGCTGAATCACACAGTAAGATATAGTTCTTAAGAAACCACCACACTATTTCCAGAGTGTCTTACCATTTTATGTTCCCACCAGCAATTTATAAATGATTCAGTTTCCCCACATGTTTGCCAGTATTTGCTGTTATCACCATTTTTCTATTTTAACCACTGTGGTAAGTGCATAGTGGTATTTCATTGTTGGTGTAATTTGCATTTGTCTGATGGCTATCATGTTGAACATCTTTTCATGTGCTTATTTACAATCTGTATATCCTCTTTGGTGAACTACCTATTCAACTCTTTTGTCCATTTTCTAATTGTTTATTTGTTTTTACTGTTGAGATGTAAGGATTCTTTATATAGTCTAGACATAAGCCCTGTGCCTTACATCTTTATGAGGTGTGTAAATGTTTACTCCCAATGTATAGCTTATCTTTTCATCTTCTTTACAGGGTCTTTTGTAGAGCAAAAGTCTTAAATTCTGTTGTAGTCCAGTGTGTGTGTGTGTGCATGTGATACTTTTAGTGTCAAATCTAAGAACTTTAGTGTCACATCTAGCTCCAGGCCCTGAAGACTTTCTTCTACAAGTTTCTTAGTTTTACATTGTGCATTTAAGCCCATGATCCATTTCAAGTGAAGTTTTTATAATTTTTTAAAAGATTCTTTTTAAAAAAGGAATTTGTCCTTATCTTTATCTTAAGCTTTACCTGTTCACTGGGATCATGTAACTAGCTTAAAGCAGCATAACCAAAATGTAAGTTGAAGACTTCTCACAGAGGAGAGAGTCTGCAAATTTCCTTTTTTTATTCTTACCATGATTTCTCTACCTAAAAGGTAAATTTTAAAATATGATTCCTAAACCAAACTATTCTCAACTCATCAGCCTCTGAAATGTTTTCTACTATAAATATGCTAAGTGGTTACATCCATGTTATGACAAAAGATAACTGCAATATTGCCTAACGTTCCCATTCTTTTAAATTTTAAAATTCTCTGAGAAAAATACCCATCTATCATCCTTAAATCTGAACTTTAAGCTGAGCTAAAAGTGAGACTCTTCTTCCTTGTCCATAACTTCTTTCCTGATAATTGAGCACATGTTTCTTGAAGAAAAGAATATTCTCTACAAATTGTCCCAAGAATGAAAAACCCCTCTTATTGTTATTACTTTTCACTAAAACCACATTCTTTTATCTACTTTTTCCCACAGACACATTTCCAAGACCAAATAGCTCAATTCCTCCAGGATGTAGTGATGCTTCTTCCTACCATCCCTGGGACAGGGATCGTTTTGCTCTCATGAGAGGATTTTGAAAAGACCAATATTGCAATTGAGGATAATAGTTTCTTAAAAAGCTTTGTTAAGGGCTGAGAATCCAGGAGCTTTATAGTATTCTTGATTGAAATAATTCAACCCTTGGAATCAGCATCAGGGAATTAGAAAAACAGGCTCATTTTCCTTAAGTCTTAGGTTAGGACTTTCTTTTCTTTTCTTTTCTTTTTTTTTAAGATTTTATTTATTTGACAGTAAGAAACACAGCTAGAGAGGGAACATAAGCAGGGGGAGTGAGAGAGGAAGAAGCAGGCTTTCCGCCGAGCAGGGAGCTGGATGTGGGGCTGATCGCGGGTCTCGGGGATCATGACCTGAGCCAAAGGCAGTCGCTTAACCAACTGAGTCACCCAGGCGCCCCAGGTTAGGACTTTCAATGATAGGAATGTCTACCCAAAAGCTAAGTAAATCAACTTAGACTTGAAAGAGGAAATATACAGTGAAGTAGAGCAGGTGATGGCAATAGTAAAGACAAATAGCAATAGATAGTTTGACTCAATCCAACTATACACAAAGGTAGTATCTAGTGTATGGAGAACACCTATAGTATAAAGGTCATTTCATTTGTGTCCCAGAAATTAGGATGAAATTGAAAAATATGGGAAAATATGGGAACACAGAGAACACTGAGTTAGCTGTGATTTTCTTTCAGCCTACCCCCCACCATCACTACTCATAGTTTTATAAGACTCCTATCTCTAGCCACAGTAAATATTTGAGGCTCAAATTCTAAGATAAAAACCCCGGAGATCAAACCAGAGAAGAGATAAAACAGAGGGGTGTCATCTCTAGCCTAAACCAAGAGGAATCAGCGTACATATATGAGAGACATCCAGTCCACAAGCAACTGAACCAGATATATACCTTTCTATATCCTCACTTGGGTGATGAAGAGGTCTCCATCTATGCCAACAAGATAGAGATCATCTAAATTGCAAACCTGGAAATCATGTCATATGAGAAGAATCTGTAGGAACAGAAAGGGAATTTATGGCAAACAGAAGGAATGTTCTCATCGTCACAGAAATGGGAAATACATGAACTAATTCATCCATACTTACCTAATGGCATCCAAAGGATAGAATCTCAGTATCTGTTAATGTTATCAATTTATTCTTCAACCAAAAAATACTTAGTATGCAACCACTATGTACCAAGTGTTGTGTTACATGTAATACGTACAGGCTTCCTTATTCTATGGAACCTAAAGTTATGGGAATTTTTGAAGATCTATACATAAATAGAGATACAGACATAAACATGTCCATATTAATTATGATGTCTCTTCCTGTCTTGGTCTTTAGAGAGAGCTCTCTACACATGAGAACATGTTTAGAGAGACCACAACATAGGCTTGGGGACACTTGCAAAACATATATAAAACTCAACTGTTAAACTTTCCTTCACCTATTATCCAGGTATATGAGATATATGAGAAAACTGAGAATTCTCCAGTGAGTTGCAGAGAATAGGAGTGAATCTGCGATGTTGTGCTATTTCCAGTCTTCCTCCAGCCACATTAGGGGGGAATCAAGAGATTGCTGAGAGAGACTGAAATGCGTGTCATGGAGTTTGGAGGATTTAGAGGGTCATGCTGAGTTGCAATGACAACTTCTCTTACTTTACAATGTTTATGTCCTGGATGCTGACTATTCTGTTATTTTTACCTGTGTATCTACATGACAGCCCAGTGACATACCTTTTTTTTTAAATTGAGTATAAAGTAAGAGAAAGTAGATCTATAGTCTGGTACAAAGATATACATATGTGAGTCATAAAGGCATGAATAAAATGTCATATATATAAAGAGAGAATAACATAGGAGAGGAGGTGGCCCAGGGCTAACCCTTGAGGACTTCCAACAGCTAGTGATAGCAAGGGAGATGGGAGTGTGAGCAGGAGTCAGAGTGGTTCATCAGAGAAAAGGAAGAAAGAGTTTTGAGAGTAAGTGGTCTCAAGAGTAGGTGGTCACAACTCATGGGTCAAAAGTTTCTGAGAGGTCAGTTATGATGAGAACTGAAAATTTCTGTTGATCTACAGCACAGAGGTCATTTGTACTCTTTTTGATGGCTTAACTAGTGGAGGAATGAAAGCCAGATCTATCTAGACCCTTTAATCCAGAAATTCCGGCATATATGCCTCAAAGTGGTATGTAATTATGTTCACCTGACAGCACTAGAAGAATATTCATACTCACTGCTGGTAATAGCTAAGGACAAGAAAAATCCAAATAACTGCTTAAGTAGAAGGCTAACCTGTACATACTCACACAGCAATGAAAACAAAATAGACCATACACAGTATGGCTGAGTCTCAGAAATAGAATATTAAGAGAAGAACCCAGATAGGAGAGAAAAAATACAAAGTTAAGTCTTTTATTTATATAAAGTTCAAAACCGGGCAAAACAAATCTCTCTATGGGATTGTGATTTCTCTGGAAGAGCAGGTCGTGACCAGAGGTGGACATGAGGAGGGGAGTGCTCTGCAGAGCAAAAGTGGATCGATGACAGAAAAGCTGACTTTAGCTTCAGGCTGTGGAAGACACTAAATCCTTCAAATGAAGCTTCCTAGAGTCCCTTTCACAACACCGGGGCAGATTTAGGTACCATATGACCACCTTTGGCAGTATGGAGCAAAACAGGGAAGCCATTTAGATTTTGGGTCTTCCATTTGAATGTAATCACCACCACCAAGATTTTTTAAAACCTTTTGCTAAATGATCTATTGCATGGCAAAGAATTGAAGATAGGGGTGCCTGGGTGGCTCAGTCGTTAAGCATCTGCCTTCAGCTCAGGTCATGATCAAGGAGTCTGGGGATCGAGCCCCACATCGGGCTCCCTGTTCGACAGAAAGCCTGCTTCTCCCTCTCTCACTCCCCCTGCTTGTGTTCCCTCTCTAGCTACGTTTCTCTCTGTCAAATAAATAAATAAAATATTTTTTAAAAATTGAAGATAAAGATGCTTTTGTTGAATGACACTGTTCAATATGTTCTCTGAACCAGAGAAATAGTATTTTCCTTCCAGGGAAGCATACACCTCAGAACCCGCACCAGTGCAGGTGCTGCCCCTGCTTCTTCCTTCCACTCTGCCGTGCTCCCAGGTGTTCAGAGCGGGGGGGTGCCTCCTGTGGGGATCTGAGGTTTTTGTGGGGCTCCCACCGGCGCTGCATCACTGTGGTGTCTCTCAGAGCACAGAAATAGACCGCTGAGTCCGCAGGCTGTGATCCTGTGATGGTGAGGCTGATGGACCCGTCGGATTTCTGGAAGTTCAGAGAATACCGACCCTCTGTTGCATTCTGCTCCATGTATGACTCCTGACAAATGAGGAAAATCATTTCCCCACTTGGTGGTTGTTTGTACCAGAATAAATAATAGCTAGAACCACTAACTTCATATGCACAGTCCAAGGTCACAGCCTCACTTTCCAGCGCAGAAATGGCAGGCTGGGCTTGAGTTACCTTCTGTGTCATGCTGGAACCTGCAAAAAGAAAAAGAGGGACTTAGGTTGATTCTTCTGGTCATCCCTAGGGTTTTAAGGAGTTCGCATAGGACTGAGAGTTCTGATTTCTCTGCCCATTACTTCCCCTCCTAAACCCAATCAGACTAAACCTCCTAAGCCCCACCTGCCTCTAGCCCCAGACTCAGAACTCAGAGGAGCTTGAGTCCGTGTCCGTGGCCATCCTTACTAGTCTTACCAAGGCAGATGGAGACCACGACTGCCCTCAGCAGGCTGGGGAGCAACATGCTGGAGCGCTTCCTCTGAGTGAAATGTGCCGTGCTCTATCTCAAATTCAGGTCTAAATGCCTGCCTTGTACCTTGCAGGGCACACACATCATTACTGAGCTCTGAGAAGCTTCTGTGCCACAACAGGAAATGCAGTTTTCTATCCATGGGCTTGCATCATGCCGTGGCTTGTTGACATGATGGGAGAGTCTAACTTGTTCTTTTAGTCTTTTTGCAATTTAATTCACAACCATTATATTTGGACATGTGTATGAATTAAATTGAATTATAGGACATTAATGATGCAACCATTTGTAATCTTCGGCCAGTGCATCTATGGTGGACTGGTAAGTTTCAAAAGAAATGCAATTTCTTATGATTATGGTGACTTCTGAGGACCAACAATCATCCATCTTTTTGTACAGTGTATACTTAATTTTTTTATCTCCAGCCAGAATCTACAATAAAATATACTCACAGATTTGTCTTCCAGACAAGAAGCTAAAACTATTCGCTCTCAATTGTCATAACTTTTCTTCCTACACTTGAAGGCATTGGGTTCTGAGGAAATTTCCACTGGATAAAGTTCCTGGTCTGTTTAATGCTACCACAGCAAGTTTCATGATTGACAAAATTTGTCCAGCAGCACGTGTCTAGCAGCAGTCAATAGGTAAGTGTGTTAGAAAAATCTTGCTTTCAAATATTGCAACCTCCAGTCGAAATAAGGTCAAGTTCACCAGACCATGCATTCTTATTTTCTAATATCAAAAATGTAGCCATTCAAAAACTGCAGATATCTCTTCAGCTCTCTGCAGCACCAGCTGTGGCTCAGAGGTCTTCACCAGATAACAGTAGCTCAACAGCTTCCTATTTTCACAGCGTGGAAGTCGGTGTCTGATTTGCTTGGCTTCAGTATGTTGATTTATGACTGTGATTCAGTCAACTGCAGCTTTTAATCCCCTATTTATTTTCTCTTCCCAAGGTGAATGTATCAACTTAGTGACGTTTAAAATCCATGTTATATTATGAGAAGAGAGAATTTTTTAGGAGTCCGGGGATGGTCCAGCCATCAGAAAATGGTGGTCTCTAGGAGGAGGAGTTTAACTGGAGGGAGGCACAAGGGGACTTCTGAGGGGAAGGAAATGTTTTACATATTGTTTTGTTCCTTGGATATATATAACTCTCAAGACACACTGGAAGGATCTATGCATTTCATTCTCGAAAAAAATCATACCTCAATAAAAAAGTGAACCACAGTAAAATAAAATGTGTACGGGAAAAAATGAGTTTGTCCAGCATTCTGTAGGTGTGGCAGAAATTTATTTATATTTTTTAATTGTTACAGAACAGCTGTGGTCTGTGTGCTGTGATTACAGCATACTTCCAACACTTCTGACAACCCCCTGAGTCTAGAAAGTGACGAAGACTCGCAGGACATTAAGATGCTGAAAGGCTAAATACATAGAGGATTATACAAAATGGAATATGGCTTTCAGAATAACGACCTATAGGAATAAAGACCTATAGGAATAAATTTATAGGAATAAATCTCACAAAGGTAAGATTGTATAAAAGAAGAGAGTACATGCTAAATAATTCTGTTTGCATAGAGTACAGAAGCAGAGAAAACTATTGTGTGCAGCTGAAGCCAGGATAGTGGTTACAGAGGGTGGTAGAGAAGGAGGCAGGGCCAGGAGTGGCCTGGTGCGTGGGTGATGGCCTGTTTCCCCTGTTGGTGCTGTTTACTTGGGTGTTTGCAGTATGTGACAATTCATCTAGCTCTGTAATTAATCAGGTGCACATTTCTCCGTGTATGGGCTATTTTATTTACCTTGGTTCTTTTTTTATTGAAGTATGACTTATTTACAAAACAATGCACAGTCCCTATATGTTCATTTCAGTAAGTCTGGGAATTTTATATACCCATGTAATCAGCACCCAAAAAAAATCGACATATGCTTAACCCCCGGAAGTACCCCTCATGACCTTCTCCAGTCAAACCGTCCTCCCAGGAAGAAACCACCTTTCTACTTTCAAGCAAGCTTCATTTTTTCTGTTCTTGAATTTCATATAAACAGAATCATACAGCATTTGGGTGCAAGGATCTCACTCCTGTCAGTTACTGTAGATTTTAGTGATCTACCCTATTTTTGTGTATCAGTTCACTCCTTTTTATTGCAGAGTGAGATTTCTTACATACCATTAATTGTTACCTATTTTCCTGTTGATGGACATTTAAGTCATTTCCAGTTTGTGGCAAATATGAATCAGCCCACAACAAACATTTTTGTATGGGTCATTTGTTGGGCTGTTTTCACTTGTCTTCAATAAATATCTATTTGTGAACTTGTTGGGCCATAGCTGTTCCCCAAAAAGTCATGGGTCCCTTCTACCAGCAGTGCATGGAAGGTCCAGTCGCTCCATGTTTTTGCCAATATTTGAAGTTGTGGCATGGTTTGTTTTTAGGCTTTCTGGGTGGGGAGGGTAAATAGCATCTGCTTGTGAATTTAATCAGAAAATCCCTAATGATTAATAGTGTTGAGCACATTCTATGTACCCATTAGCCATCCTATTCATATATTTTATTATTGTGTTATCTTTTATTGTTGATTTATGAGAGTTCTTTATATATTCCAGAAATATTCTTTTCCAAATACTTCTTTCTGGAATACTTCTGTCTAGACTTTAGGTGACTTGTTGATTTTCCTACTATTGTTGTTTGTTGAGTAGAAATTTTTAAATTTTGCTCGTGTCCTACTTCTCAAACTTTCTTTTATGGTTAGTATATTTTGTACTAACCATAGTTAGTACATGCCAAAAAATCTCTGCCTGCTCTGAGGTCTCAAAGATATTCTCTGCTGTTTTATGTAATTTGTAGGAATAGCATTAGAGATTAAAACAAACATCTTAATCTATCCTAGTTTGTTTTCAAATAATATGACTACACTTCTTGAAGAAAATGTGTTATTGCAGCATCTGAATATGCTGTAAGACCACAACACATTGTTTTTATGTTGTTTTAAAGAAACTGGTTTTTTTTTTCCTTTGGAGAGAGAGAGAGAGGGTAAGTGAGCTGGGGTTGGGGAGAGGTGGAGGGAAAGGGAGAGAATCATAAGCAGATTACATGCCCAGTGTAGAGTCCCTATGGGGCTTGATCTCACAGCCCTGAGATCACAACCTGAACTAAAATCAAAAGTCTGATGCTTAACAAACTGAGTTGCTGAAGCATCCCAGAAAGAGTAGCTTTTTGAAGTAAGTGAAGTTATTAAACTTACCAACAAAACTTAAAAAAATTTACTTAGGTATCTACCCTTTCTGATATTCTTTGTTCCCTTTTATGAATCTGCATTTCCATATGATAATATGAAGACATTCAACATCTCCTGGACAGCAAATCAGCTAGAGACAAATAATCTTTGATTTTGTCTTTCTGAGAATATATTTATTTTGCCTTTATTTTGAAAGGATATCTTTGCAAATGAGAGGATTCTATGCAATCATATTTTGATTCTTTCAGCCCTTTGAAAATGTTTTATTGTCTTCTTGTTTCTACTCTTTTGGTAACCAGTCAATTGTCATTTATGTCTTTGTTCCTGCATGCATGTCTGTCTTTCTCCTTTGACTGTTTTTTAAGATCTGATATTTATTTAATATTTTTTCCAGAACTTTGGCTGGGATGTGCCTAGATGGGGCCTCCTTTGTATTTATCACACTTGGGATTCTCTGACTTTCTTTAATCCGTGCACTAACACCTCTCTTCAAATGTGAAATTTCTCAGCCATTGTATCTTTAAATATATATATTTTTGTTCCATTCTTTCCCTTCCTTGTGGGAATTTTTGATTATACACATGTTAGACCATTTGTTATATCCCTCAGGTCTCAAAAGTTTATTCTATTTATTTATTATAACCATTTTAACTCTTTTATTCCAGTTGAGATAATTCTATTGACTTGTCTTCAAGTTCACTGATCTTTTCTTCTATAATCACTGAGTTTCTCTTTAGTTCATTTTAAATCACTTCTTTTTTTATACAATGTAAATATATATATTTCTAATCTCTCCTAAATTTCTACATTTTACATGTGTATTGTTTACATTTTCTATTAAATCCTTTTGCATTTTTACCATAATTATTTTATTTTATTTTATTTTATTTATTTTACTTGTTTTTTGAGAGAAAGCAAGCATAAATTGGGGGAAGGGACAGAAGGAGAGAAAAAAATCTTTTTTTTTCCTTAGATTTTATTTATTTATTTGGGAGAGAGAGCACACAAGAGAGCACAAACAATAGGGGTAGGCAGGCTGCCCATCCATCAGGTTGCCTAATGCAGGGCTTGGTCCTGGGATCTGAAATCATGAGCTGAGCCGAAATCAAGATTTGAACCACTTAACCAACTAAGCCACCCAGGTACCCCTACCATAATTATTTTAAAGTACATGTCTGATTATTCCAACACCTGTGTCATCATTTTGTGTTGGATGCTTGACTGACGAAAACCACCCAGGTGCCCCAGTATTTTCTTTTAGAAAGGAAAGTTTAGATGTTAATTATTCTTAGCCAGCTTCTCTTCATTTTAGAGGCATGTACATGGTATTTAGCTGCCTCCTGCTATGTTGCTTTATCACACAATTCAAGAATGTCAATTAAGATCTCAGTGTCTGTTGGTTTGTTTTTCTAGTTTCCTTTGTAATTATTTGTGCTAGTGAAACAAACCCAGAAGATTTAAAAGGGTCACTTCCACAGCTTGTTATTTCT
Organism: Spilogale gracilis; assembly: GCA_004023965.1. NCBI lineage: Eukaryota > Metazoa > Chordata > Mammalia > Carnivora > Mephitidae > Spilogale > Spilogale gracilis. The sequence continues at coordinate 64,770 of PITA01010115.1, forward strand.
CTGTTTCTCTAGATTGGGTTTGCTTTATGCAGAGTATGATTGTATTATAGTAAGAAGTCAAAACAGATTTCCCTGCTTACCTAATTTTAAGGCATCAGGACTTTATTAATGCAGATAGACAGCTGTGATATTTTCTTACACAGGCTCTGAAAGACAGTGGCTTTGATATAATAAAAATTGCAATGATCAAATCAGTGAATACAGGAATGATTACTCTTCTTCAGATGATAAATATTCGCTCTGCATAGATTTTTGTCACCAATTAAAATTAACTTTGCTTTAACTCTTACTAAAATTAGGGTCTTGAGTAGAGTTATGCTGGCAAGGTTCTCTAGCTAAGCACATCACCTAGCTGCTCTTGAACTATTCTGCATGTTCAGGAATCCCAAGCTCAAGCCTTTGTTCTGGAACTTTGCAGTTCTCTATGCTGGGCAAAATGCCATAAAAAGCATATAAACCAAAACAAGATATGATTCCTGTCTCAAATTGCTTTCAGTTGGTGAGGATCAGATAAGTAGAGCAAATTCTATTTCCTGCCTGTTCTCCCTGCAGCCCAGGCCCAGGCAGGTGGAATGAGGGATCAGACAGGTAATAGATAGCTGATTCATTTATTACTAGGTGAATAAAACCTGTTTGAATATCTTATTTCTAGTGTTTAGATTTATTTTTGCTTTTCCCTCTCTCTCTCCCTTTCTTCAGCCTGTTTATCAAGATGTTTAACCTTCACTGCTCAGGTATGTAATACCCAGTGTGATGGAGTCCAGAATGTTAGGGAAGTATTTACCTTCAGGGTTTGTGTCTGAACATATGCCTAAAACCTTCTCCCTTCTCATTGTATCACATTAGTTCTCTGACTTGCTTCAGATTTAGAAAGATTTAGTATTGTCTAGCCATGGCATAAATAAAATTAAGTTTTTTATTGATATACCTTAAATTTTTTAAGACTTTAGTTTTAAATAAAAAAGTTCTCCATTTTGCCTGAAAGTTGAATTATTTGAGAAATGATCTCTGGAATGTGATCAATTTGAAATTTATTTTATTGTGATTAAATTGAGGTTCCTGAAGCTCATTGCTACTACCTCTGCTGGCTTCCTTTGAACTTTTTGTTTTGTTTTGTTTTGTTTTCAATTTATAGCCTAGGATACAGAGGTAAAATTAAGACTGCCTGGGTGCCTGGGTGGCTCAGTGGGTTAAAGCCTCTGCCTTTGGCTCAGATCATGATATCATAGTCCTGGAATCGAGGCCTGCATCTGGCTCTCTGCTCAGCGGGGAGCCTGCTTCCTCCTCTCTCTCTGCCTACTTGTGATCTCTCTCTCTGACAAATAAATAAAATTTTTAAAAAAGATTTAAGACTGCCTGTCCTTGGAAGGGCTATTCCCTTCTCCCTACTCCCTAAAGCTAAATATTTTGAAGATAAAGTGATGTATTTTTTAGCTTTTGCTACAGAAGTCTCATAGAGCCAAAGTAATGTGTTTTTATCAGTTCTTGAACTGAGCGGGGACATTGTGGAGATAGGAGAACATAGCTTTGTTGAGTCCCCTCAATGCCTTGTCCAGTGCTTGAAGGACACAAAAGTGTAAGCACCTTTCAAAAAAATGTATAATCTCTCTGGGGAGGTATAATATAAACTCACAGCTGGGTAATTCTGTATAGAGAGCTTGGACGAGCCCGGGCTGTACCCTTGGCTGAGTATACTGGTTTAAATTACCTCACCTCTCTGAACCTGAGGGTTTTTAAACTGTAAAATGAGATTAGCTCTCTGTTTCATGGTTTACTTGCATCATTATGGGGAGCAAATGAGATAATGCTTATGAAAGTGCATTGTAAAGTTAGGTGGTGCAATTGAAATAATTTAAAAATTTAGGTAATTTATCAGAAGCAATAATTAGTGGCAGGGCTTTCACAGGAAAGGAGAGGTCACTGTGGGCTGGAATGACCGGAAATTCTTCACGAGGCAGGAGTGGTGTGAGATGATCTCTAGGGTTGGGAGGAGTCATAATGGCAAGCACTCACATAGAGGTGAGCATGGGAGAAACAGGTTGTAGGCGGAGCTACTTAAGGGGTGTAGTGAGTGTTCCCCAACTTCATTCTTGAGTCAGACTTCATCTGCTGAAGCAGAAAGTTCCTGACAAGACTGTAGAGGCCACTGAGAGTCACACTAAGAGTTTTAACCTTAACACTGCAAGCAAAGGCTGGTCACTGAAGGTATTACGCAGAGGACTGATGTGACCAATGCTGTGCTTTTTAAAAAGATAAATTATTCTGTGGGTTATGGAGTAGGATCCAGGGAGGAAACCTTGATAAGAAGAAGGCTAGTTCAAAGGCTGTTACAGAAAACGAGATGTGAAACATTGAGGGTCTCAACTTGGGCAGTCCTCTAGAGAAGCAAGCACTAGAAGGAAGTTCAAGTCCACCTGGCATGTTATATTCCTGGAACTCGGAGCAGAGAATCTTTGCAAATATGTATCCAAAGCAGCTAAGTCTTACTGAACAAATGTTCAGCATCTGTTAAATGAAGGCACAATGTGAGGGGCAATGGGGATATGAAAACAGATTGACTATGAATTGTGTTCTCAGAAATCAGTTAATGGAGTAAATAATGTATACTTTAAAAGAACCTAATTAAACTGTATTATATATACATAAACAAAACTTAAGTGTGAACTTGGGGAATTGTCACAGAATGAACTCACCCATATTACTAACACCCAAACTGAAGTGGATGTTATCAACATCCTAGAAACCGCCTTTGTCACTATCTCCCCATAAAGATAACCACTACCTCTACTCTCCTGACTTAAAATTTCTTAGATTTGTCTGACTGATTTTTGAGCTTCCTTTCTGTCTGATATTTTTCACTAGTCATATTTGTGGGATTCATTCCATATTGAGCGTATAGCAAGTTCATTCATTCTCTTGCTGTGTGGTCTGTTATCGGAATATACTTATCCTCGAAACTGCTGATGGGCATGGGTTGTTTTCTAGCTCAAGGGTGCAGCAATTATTGATGATGCATGTGTTCTTATTCTTGTACATTGTCTCTAATGAACGGGGTCGCATTTGTTTGTTGGGTATACACCTACAAGTATAATTGCTGGGTCACAGGTTATGTGTATGTTCAACTTCAGTGGGTATTGTCAAATGGTTTTCAAGGCTGTACCAGTTCACATCTGAGAACTCCAGTGGCATCTGAGAATGCCCATTGCTCCGTGCTCTTGTAGACATTTAGTGCCTTGCTCACTTTACCCACTCCTTTCATAGGGTTGTTTTAAATATGAGTTTTTAGGACCACAAGACAAGGTATCAGGTGGCGAGTATAGAGAAGGCTTAAGGAGTGACTGGAAAGCTTATTTATTTGACTTCTTATTTTTTAAAAAAATATTTATTTATTTGACAGAGAGAGAGAGAGTATAAGCAAGGGGAGCAGCAGAGGGAGAGGGAGAAGCAGGCTTCCCGCTGAGGAGGGAGCCAGATGATGGGAGCCCAGCATCACGACCTGAACTGAAGGCAGATGCTTAACTGACTGAGGCACCCAGGCGCCCCATGATTGGAAAGTTTAGAGGAGGGATTACATCTATTGTGTTTGGTAAGAGACCTAGGCCTTGTAAGGTAAGAATGGTGACTCTCCATTCTCCAGGACCACTCCGCATTTTAAGAATTATATTTAGAAATGATGAAATGGCAGTGATCCAGCGCCTAGACCATACATCAGAGCAGCAAAACGTATCTTAACTCACCTGCTGTGGTCCCCATTTTCCTTCCGGAAAGTATGATCACCAGAGGTATATATAGACAGGTTTGTGGCCACAGAGAGGAAGAGAGGATGTCTGGTGCAATAGAAATGATTTTAGTAGACACAGGTCAGTGATCAAAGTAGCATCCATATTCCTGTTGATGAGCAGAGGACTGAGAGGCTGTCTCGTGCTCTGGAAGTGGATGCTACTTTCTCCTAGATCATTATTGAACTCATCCCACTCCCAAGACAGCTCGCATTTTAACTGGAAACAAGAGGGGAGTATCCTCTTTGCCAACTATGACCTCATCTTGGGGAAAATTCATCCATCAGTTATATTGTAGGTGTATCAAAAATATTTACATATGCTTAAAATAAGAGAGGGGAAAAAACCCACCATAACCTATAAAGGTTTAGTGCCTCTCAGCTTAGCTGTTAGGTGAATATTTCCTCAGGAGAAAATGCCATGTCCTTGTTAGCTTTTATCTAGACATGTGGAACTTTGCTGGATGTTCATTGTGGTAGCGCTGAAGGTTGAGACCAATACAGTTTGAAGGCTGGTGTGATTATCGCTCACATCTTAGAGCGTTTCTTCTTTGGACTGTCAGCAGACATGAGGAAATATGCCTTGAATTATTTAGTTAGAGGAAATAAAGTGGCCCTGCTTACCTCTCAGTAGACACAGCAGCTACTATCCAGAAAATTCTACTCAGGGCCTAAGCGTAGGAATTTCCGTTATAACTCAATACACATATTTCTGAAATACCCCCTGCTCTTCCAAACTACACACATTCATTATGGTGGAAAATGGGAGAGGGAAAATCCTAAAAATATACAACTTTGCAGCCACAATATTATAAAAAACAATAGAAATCTTATCAAAAATACCAGAGGAGTTCAATACCTGTTGACATTTGCCTCTTGCATTATAGTCAGTAAACTCGTCACAGCCTTAAATGTTGGGACTTGGGTTTTGCCTCTTTGTCCATGAGAATATATGTCTCTTCTAGGAGTTGGTTCTTCAAGATTTTTAACGTTATTACTCTTCACGAATCAGAATTGTTAACACAAGAGGTGAGGATAGCTCCATGGTCTTTTTATCCTTGCTCTCAGCTTCATCAAATAATTTTACCTTGAAAACCCTAGAAATTCTAAAAGCCACTAGAACAAACTCGGCTAAAACTAAAGTAGAGTTGAGGTTTTCTTGTAGTGAGAAACTTGGCCTTCGTAGTCCTTTGATGTGAAATAATTATTAATGTGTTCAGAAAAATCCATGAGAATCAATAAAACTTTCACATCATCATATTGACATTATACCTGCATTTACTAATTACTTGAAAAAGAATTTTTTTTAAAGATTTTATTTATTTATTTTGACAGAGAGAGAGAACACAAACAGGCAGAGAGGCAGGCAGAGAGAGAAGGAAGCAGGCTCCCTGCTGAACAGAGAGCCCGATGCGGGCCTTGATCCTAGGACCCTGAGATCATGACCTGAGCCGAAGGCAGAGGCTTTAACCCACTGAGCCACCCAGGCACTCAAAAAAGAATTTTTTAAATGAGATATACACTGTAGCAAAACCAAAAATATTGTGTCGTGCAATCAATGACTAGATGTATTTGCCACATCCGGTATTTTTGATTGTATTTGGAAAATATAGCCCCCATTTCCATGCTAAATACCTGTATGTCTCCTGATAACAGCTGCTGGGGCTCAGCAGTGAGCCCTCGAATAGCCAGGCTATTCAATCAGAGGGCGTCTGGGCAACCTTATGGATCAAGAACATAAACGATGGTGACTGTGTTTTTGGCTTCATTAAGTAGACACGTATATAGACCCCTGCGCTTGCCAATTGAGTGAACTGCAGCTTTTACTGTTGCATTGGGCTTTTCTCCACCAAATGAAAACATCAACAGTTATGAAATCGAAGACAAGAATTGTATTCTGGGGGTAAAAAGAAGACAGATTTCTAGAAGGCTCAGTTAATTAGCTACTAAGAATACTGGTCATGCATCAGATTTGGGCTTAGTCGACTTCTGCTTCCAGCTGGTTATATAACCTTGAGCAAGTCACTTAACATCTCTAAACCTCAATTTGTCACCTGTAAAATGAGAATTTGGTAGTATCTAGAGAGAGGTGGGGAGGAATTTAAAGTCTTAGCCCAATGCTCATAAAACCATAAGCACCATAAATATTTGGGAACAAATAGAAATCAGTGCATGAATAAAATGAATTATGAAAAAAGTATTATTTTAAGACTTATATGGCATTTTAATGCACCGTGTTATAAAATTCTAAGGCAGGAAACTCTCTTACCTAAACTGTATTCCCAATACTTATTAAAATGACTGGCACATATGAATAGATGCTCAGAAATTTTCTTGAATGACTATAGCTATAACTTAGAATAATAATACCTTACTTTGGTAAAAATTGTTATTTGTAAGAAGCACTTTCTCATATATTTATTTTATGTCCACAAAGAAATGTTAGTATCAAAAAAAGCAAAATCAAAAAACAAAAATAACCAGAAACCTCTAACTTACAATATATTAGAGTTTAAAATAGCAGAACTGGGCGCCTGAGTGGCTCAGAGGGTTAAGCTTTTGCCTTCGGCTCAGGTCATGATCTCAGAGTCCTGGGATCAAGTCCCACATAGGGCTCTCTGCTCTGCGGGGAGCCTACTTCTCCCTCTTTCTCTGCCTGTTTCTCTGCCTATTTGTGATCTCTCTCTGTGTGTCAAATAAATAAATAAAATCTTTAAAAATAAATAAATAAAATAAAATAAAATAAAATAAAATAAAATAAAATAAAATAAAATAAAATAGCAGAGCTCTGGACATGAATACTCACACACAATAGCCAAAAAGTGGAAACAACCAAAATGCCCATCAGTGGATGAATGGATAAAGAATGGAGTAAAGTATGGGGTGTCCATACAATGGATTATTGTGCATAAAAGTAATTAAAGTAATAAAGCAACTGACCTATAGATATACCTTGAGAAGGAGGTGCTATGTGAAGAAGCTAGACACAAAAGGCCACATTCTATAGGATTCTAGTTACAGGCATATCTATAACCTACATTTTCACCTAGATCACCTCTTTCCATTCTTAGCTCAAAGTAGCACCAGGGTTCCCAAGTGCGAAGGCATCTGAGCTGGAATTTGTCCCTTCCCCTGTACCTGTGCCCATCCCAGGACACTGACTGGAGAGAAATCACCATCTGTCCCCCAGGCCCCTCCTGCACCCCTCTGGGTTTGTGCTCAGCTCCCCCTGCTGCTGCTCTCACTGTGCTTCCCAGCACGCAGTAGTACACAGCCGAATCTGCCACTTGCACCGAACGTTTCTCCAGGTGGAAGGACTTGTCACTCTTAAGACTGGCCTGAAAACCTTGATGCTCTACCCTCTGGTTTTCTGATAAGCTCTTGAGGAGGAGCTCGGGCTCTTTGTTTTGGTACTGGACGTACCAGAAAGCAAAAACCGAGTAGCTGCTCTGGTAGGAGCAGTTCAAGGTCAGTGGTGTCCCCTCAGGGAGGGTAACAGGGCCTTCTGTCTGGGTCACTGAGTCTCCGCTGGTCCCTCCTAGGGAAGGAAAGAAGTAAAGACTTTGTTATATTGATAATGTAAGAAGGATAGTTTCTAGCTTAGTAAGGGTAAAAAATCCTATAACCTAAGACTAGAACATGTTGGGAATTTTGAATAAATGTTACTTACTCAGTATCAGCAACATTACAAGTCCTGAGTAGGAAGCAGACAGCATGGCTTGTGGAGAGGTGGCAGAAGTTTTCATCTGGGGACACACCCAGAGCTGAGAGGGTCGTTCCTCTAGTTTCTGGATCCTTTGGTAGAATCTTTTAGAAAATCTAGGTGCATGTGTTTAGCGAGACAAACTGCCCTGCAGGATCACCTCATAGGCTCTAAAAAAGGAGATGTGTTCAGAAACGGATGATGAATTTATGTCAAACCACCAACTGAAGAGAGCAGCGCCCTCTTGTGGTTCCGCCCCTGACTCTGCAGGCCGCTTTCCATCTGAGCCGGTATTTACCCTTGCACGGAGTTTAGTTGTAGACATAGAAGGTAAATAGGTATCTGGGGTGAGGGGTAGGGCTCCTGGAAGAAAACTTTTTGCAGACTTCAAGGTGATGTCTGAAGTTGAGACAGTGGATAATCCCGTCCCACTCCTTAAAATGTAGGACACCACGGCTCCCTAAATCTCTCTAATCCCAACATCCAGTGTCTGTTTATGCTTTTAAGCTAGCTTGAAGCTATCACAGTATACTTAGGGTATACTGAGAGTGTGAAAAAGGCATGATATGAGACATTTCTTGACATATTCCTGCACTGTTCCCCCTCAGGCCAAGGAATGAGCCCTTCTGCGGACAATGTGCTCCTTTCTCTCCCCTGCCTTTGCTTCAGTAACTTCTATTCATTCATTTAAAAAAAAAAAGATTTTATTTATTTATTTGACAGAGAGAAACACAGCTAGAGAGGGAGAATCAGGCTTCCCGCCAGGCAGAGAGCCCAATGCGGGACTGGATCCTGGGTTTCCGGGATCATGACCTGAGCCAAAGGCAGCTGCTTAACCAACTGAGCCACCCAGAGGCCCCTATTCATTCTTTAAGAACAAATTTGTATAGCATCTCCTTGTGAAAGGACATTTGCAGTTTTCAAGGAAACCCCTGGCTTTTTCCACTTTAGGAACATATCTACACTGTCTTTACTATCCCGTAGTAGAATCATTTGCATTCTGTTTTTCAAACTAGACTTGGTGTTCCTGAGAACAGGAACTTAATCTCATGAGTCTCAACGGCCAGTTTCACAAAATATATAAGCCATTAAGAGGGTGCTAAAAAAATATCTGAAGAATGGGTGAATGAGTGAATGAGTGCATATGTCTGGTAAGTACAATTATCTTCTTACCAAGCATAAGCTGGGGTCACCAGCTTCTTCCAGAGTCAGATCTCAGACCTCAATAGCACTGCCTTCAGTGTTTCTCAAAATTGAAGGTACTGATCTTCATATAAGGAACCACTCTCACACTATTTTTGTCTGATATGAGAATCGCTACCCCGGCTTTCTTTTGGGGTCCATTGGCGTGAAAGATGGTCTTCCATCCCCTCACTTTCAATCTGGAAGTGTCTTTCGATTCAAGATGAGTCTCTTGTAGACAGCATATGGATGGGTCCTGTCGTTTTATCCAGTCTGCAACCCTGTGTCTTTTTATTGGAGCGTTTAGTCCTTTC